>JARJLF010002162.1:0-48303 GCA_029378395.1 Mycena leptocephala
TTCATACGTCGATAATATCCACCACCACCACGACACTGAGGAGAGTTTTTTCTTCCCTGAGCTAGAAAAGAAGCTTGGCACCGGCGCTCTCTCCCAGCACAAGGAGTTCGTGCCGCAGCTCATTGAGCTGAAGGATTTCCTAGAAGCCGTGAAATCCGAGGCCAGGGTGTACGACGGGCCTTTGCTCGTACAGATGATCCACTCGTTCGGTGATACAGCCTTGAGTCAAGTCGTATGCTGGCTGCATTTACGGAGAAAGATTTAAAAGACATCGACGCGGCTTTTATGAAGCTCGCGCTTCAGAAAATTGAATTTGTGACGACTCTGCCTTTGAGCGTTGTGTGCGGAAATCCTGCAACGCCGTGGTACGTTAGCACTTCCCTCTTTTCCGCACTAGTCCGAGCGCTACCATACTCGCACACGGATGCAGGTTCCCTCTGTTCCCGCTGCCATTGAAATGGGCTACGCGGCGGTGGTTCGCACGTAAATATAATGCAGCTTGGGAGTTTGGTCCGTTGGATTTGCATGGGAATCCTCGGGCGTTGGATAAAGCCGGTAGAGAATGAAACTGATAGTAGCCATGTTGGGCACTTATTACGGAAGACGGGGTGAATTCAATATTGAATCATAGGAATTAATGATCAACCGTTCCAAGAGTGGTAATGCAGAGAGGTAACACCCAGTTCAACCTCGTCTATCATAGTAAATTGCGTCAACTTTCCAGGTTGCAGCGCGTGTGATGACTGTGAAACAAGCAGCGGTCGGCGAGCATGCTCTACATGCCAGACTGGAGATTGCCCGTGTCAACTGAAGTTCGCCAGCAGGGCATATTCACCGGAACTCTGTAGACCTTTCTTAGGTAGTTTGTTCACTCTTCTGACTCGGGGAATAATCCAACAATCTGGCATCTTTAGAGGCAGCCCAATGTATTCAAAATGGGTTTCTCTGCAACTCTGACTCCGTTTGCTGCGTGGCTTCTCTTTCTGGCTCCCACCTTGCAAGATTGCAGATGCAATAATCAAAGGACTCTGCTGCATGTGGACTGCATCTTTGATCATTGCATCTCACAGGGGGCATGCCCCACCGCTTAAATTCCATAAGCCGCAGACGCTTATGAACGGCGGTTTGCTCGCGGTTTGCTCGCTTATTGATGGCTCGGAGAAATTGCCGCGTGTTTCCCTCGTGTGCATGTGTAATGTACATTGATGTGTCGTGGGTTCAAACCTGCATAGCAGCATTCTTTTTAAATATCACCTTTCATTTGCTGGCAGACTCAGAAGTACACAAGGAATGTTGGCTACACTTCTAAAAATTACCAAACTTTATGTAGACATATATCTGTCTGCATTGTTGAATTTCTTTCAGGTGTGTTAGGTACATAGCAAATATTCCCTTATTCAATTCAATCCATGGAGCTTATAATATCTTCTTTGGCTCCTTGGAACACAGCCAGTATCTTGAAAAGTATAAGATTTCAGAGGGATACAGGCAAAACTCCTTTACCAAATGTTTGCAGTCTTTGAGGAGGAACTAATGGTATAGTGCCAGATGGAACATAGGCCAGTCAGTGTTTATATGCTACCATTTGGGTGCCTGAGATCCATAACCTCAAAATGGGTGCCTCATTGAGAGTGCTGGGATGATGAGTAGAGCACAATATATTACAACTTGCCATGTTCCAGAAAATGAGACCGGGTCAAACTGATACATTATCTTGAATTTTATTTCAAAAAAAGTTCATAGAATAGCACAAGTATGATTCACCATGATGGCATATGTCAGATCCACTGAATTTCCCTCTCGAAAATTATTCACTATGAGTTGTTAGAAAAGCACAAGGTCATGAAGGCTGGAAAAAAATATAGAACTGCTGTAGAGAATATATTTACAGAGAGTTCAGTAATCTGTTGTATATGTGATCAACATTCCTTGTCTATTTCTGAGTCTGCCACTAAATAAAATGTGGTATGTCAAAAAGAACACTACTACGCAGGTTTGAACCCACGACACATCAATGTGCATTACACATGCACACGAGGGAAACACGCGGCAATTTCTCCGAGCCATCAATAAGCGAGCAAACCGCGAGCAAACCGCCGTTCATAAGCGTCTGCGGCTTATGGAATTTAAGCGGTGGGGCATGCCCCCTGTGTCTGCAATCTTGCAACTCCCTTGCCAAATGCCTCCATACAGCAATTCGCGGGTTCGATGTGGAATCTCGATGCGCTCGTCGCCTTCGGGCTTTGGACCGGTTGCACACACCAACCAAACACGGGAACACAACGCGTCGAGTTTTTGTTTTATTGTTCCATTGCGCCCTTCCAGCACATTTTATTACTAAACTCATTTTATCCACCCTGATTCTCATAGATCTATTTCACACCTGCATGTCCAAAGTTCCGCACATTCCACCATCAAGTCAAGTTCAACATGATTTCGCAATATATTTCTGGACCATGCGTAAAATACTTATTATTGAGCTTTTGGATGACTCTACATATTCTTGCACTTGCCTACTATATGCGACTGCCTATCCGGCCGAACTAGGTATCCGGCCACTTGGATAGTACAAGCTTATGCAATATCAAATTCTTGGATCTGGCACCTGTACAATGTTAGACGACCTATGAGGGCACCGTATGTCAAATTTGGAGGCACGGCAAGCCGGCGATCAAAAATTGTGGGAGGTTTCGATCGGATGTCAGCGTGTGAACATCATTTCTTATTCTGGAACCGCCATCGCATGCCTTTCTGACTGTTTCTCGACCAAATCTTAGCTGATTCAAGACTTTGGGGGCTCGTTCTCATCCCCTGAATCTGAGAATCACGTAGTTTGACTCACTAAATGACAAAGCTTTGTATCAAGTGCAGGACCCTCAAGGAGAAATTTGATGTGCCCTGAGTTGCGCGTTCTGGCCGCCAGTGTTGCGCACACCCGGTGCTTGCTACGGACATAGGATTTGGTCAATGTTGTTGCACCCACTTGATGTTTCCCATGTCAAGTTAGCAGGCTTTTACTTCTCCTATTCTCGTTCACGGCGTGATATGACCGAAATCCGCCAAATTTGTTGGTGCATACATATGGATTTTTTTGAGCTGGTTGTGAGTGCGTGAGGGACATTCTTGGTGCTCAGATAAGTCCAAATACATCCCTAGGCAATATATACACTTCAACCTGGGAAGTCGAGACTTTTCGTCATCTGTAACACAAGCCATTCCGTCCAAAGAGCAATTTCACCCACCTTCTGTGTCAGAAACACATACAGTCCTGATACCACATAGATGTGAAGTTTCTCTGCACATAATAATACATTCACATCCATTATATAGTTTGGCATATCTTGGGATAAACAGCACCACTTTCAATGAGTGATTTGGGCGGGTGGCCGGATAGCTAGTTTTTTTGCCATTTTGGACATGCCCAGAAAAGAAAATCAGCCAGGCATGAAATTGTATCCTAAATTCTGGAGAAAAAATAGGTTCACTTATAGTATGTGGTACATCATTTGGGACCCCACAAACACGCATTCAAATGTCGCTATCTACGGGAATAAGGCTAAAGATGCTTAGGTGGCCGGATAGCCAGTCTCAGATAGTACTTTGATTCCACACAGACATTTCATTTATTCACTATGTACTGCCTACGCGACAAGTGAATCCAAGTTCTCGGGCATCTCGGACTACGCTGGGGATCAATTCGAAGTGGAATTGTGTCAGCACAGGGCCTCACTGCAGGGGTTACTGCAACGTGGGCGGCTGGGCGATACAAGAAGATAGGTAAAACGCGGTAGATTGAGCTCTGGAGAATAGACTAGAATAGTGTAAAGAGCCTAACTACCTGTCCTAGGGTTATATAACTGCAAGGCGTAGTAATGACTACTGGTCACCAAGGGATCCATTGGAAATAATGGTCACATCGTTGAAATACGATCGCGATTGAAATGCGATCGGTTGAAATATGATCGAGGTTGCAAATGATCAAGTTGAAATAACCTGATCAGGGACGAGGGCGATCGAGGGGTTGAAGCATGATGTCGGAGAAGGAACGACGGGATGGAGGAAGGGGAGTACGATAGGTGCATCCCGAGGTATAACCCGGTGAGTGTCTGCGTAGTCGCCGGGTTATTGGAATGAATTTGGGAAACGTGGAAAAGAGTAAATCATGACAAATGGGCACCCACATTCGGTGCTGAGCGGGGCAGTGTATATCTCCCTATCACGGCTTTGCATAGTTCCCGGATTGCTGGGATTGGGTTGACTTTAGCAGCAGCTTTTCATCCACAGACCCTATTACATACATGGTTGTGACTCATCATATTTACTTGTTTGCACCAGACCTATAACGGCATCTTCCCTCTTTGTCTCTTACCGCCAAGTATACACCTCGTTTCTGAGCACCTGTGCACAAATCCACCTTAGTTTGAGCATACTTGAGCTGAGTTTCTTATTTTATTCACACTTCTCCGTGTTCTGTGCCTAATTTGATTATTATCCAGCAGCCATTATATATCTTACTGCACGACTCGGCACTGTCACCTGCACGACCTGACACTCCCTTTGTCCACCTCAGGACAAGCCTTCTCTTCCACATCGACCACTTTTTCTATATTCTTGTGGCGTCAGTTTATAGTTATAACAGCCTTTAAAAATTTATACCAGCTCGATCTCGCTGCTTGGCGAAGGCCTATCTTGCCTTTCGTGCAGCTTTGTCCGGTTCATGCTCGGATCACAGCATCATGATGGTCGCCATCGATCGCTTCCGTGATGATCCGAGTCGCTGATCGAACATTTGCAGCTCTAACCAAATCCATGACTTCCATCCCACAAGAACTCATCGAGGCTGCAGTCGGCCAGGTTCAAGCCAGCCATCCTGATGAGTGTGCAGTTTGTACTGATCATACACACTCAGCATATCTTTACTGTACAAGTACTTTGACCAGCTTTGAATCGATTATCGAATCAGCCAGTCCATGCAGTGTACAATATACCAAGGGGGATCGCATGCGCGAAATCCACACTATACCTCGAAACTTTTTTTTCAGAGACCCCTCCCCCCTCCAAAATAGGAAATTCCCTTTGTGGGAAGCGATCAAATGCTCTGGAGGCCTATACCAGCGGGGTGTTTCGTGTATCGGAGGTGTTAAATGATGCTCAGGATGGTTCCCAAATTTTTTTAATTGGTCTGGTATATATTTTCATGAAAAGAAAATCCTCACCTTCTGCGCCGACTGCCGGCACACTGCGTTTGGAGAGGCTGTGCTGATAACAACTGATTAACCAAATACGGCAATAATATAACCCCCCTCTAACTCAACAACCACTTCACTTCCCACCTTGAGGTATACATTTTCTGAATCAGAATCGAAAATAGTCTCAGAATATGACAAGATTCAAAAATTCCGGAACTTGATCCCCCCTTGCAATATACATACAGTAGTCTCAGTTTGGTGTTTCTTTGTCTATGACTTTATTTGTCATGGCTTCGAAATTGGATGGGGAGACATTAATAAAGAGATTAAAACTGCCAAATGATTTACCTAGAATTTTTCCGTCGTTCTGGAAGCAGCAATGGTGTCGGAACATTATGCGGCATCATGTAGCCTAGGGGAGTCAAATCCCGTTGAGTGCAGAGACGAAGTGAGCATCTCCTCGGTGTTCCTGGTTGGTTGTGAGAGATGGGAGGGATGCATGTGAGGCCATACAATCGCCGTTAAACAAGCCAAACAAGTGTCGTGCCTGGCGCGAGTTCAACTTCCAAGGAAAGTTGCTGCTACCTGTTCGTCGGACCGCCCCGGATTTTGTGGGATGTAAATATCGTCTCCGTTCCCGGTAAACAAATGATTTGCACTTTGTCGCGATTCAGGGTCCGACTTGACCTTCGACAACCGACCCCAAACCGACCCCGCTACTCGGTCCGAACTGGGGATGTGTCAACTGCGACACTCTCACTCTCAGACTCCCAGTTGATTTCTTGTTGCGACACTGTGACCAGTTGCGACACTCTGATGGGCTGGTGGCAGACTAATTATAGACCATTTCTTCCACATTCATTGCCTGGGGACTCAGCAGGGTTCAATTTTTCTAACCCTAACCTCCGAGGCAAATATATCCCTGAACCCAGACACTAACCAACCTCACCTCTAACCTCTAACCCAAACTCTAACCACCAACCACTAACCCGGACTCTAACCCAGCACGACATATTTGTACCCGTAGTTAGGGCGCGCTCTGCTTGCCCTAACTGCTTGATAATTGTATGTTTTAGCTAATACAGAACATTATAGACTGGATGACTTGCCACACTGTCGCTATTTTTAACTGACATTGTCGCAACTCGGTGGTCTTTCTTAGCGAGTCTGAGAGTGAGAGTGTCGAGTTGGTTGATCCCGTCCGAACTCTTGCCTCTCGCTTCTTTCCACTTTGTCGTTCCTCGTCTTTGCCTCTATGCTCTACGCTTCGCAGCATCGACGATCAGACCGCCCCATATTTGCTCCAGGGACGCTGGGTCCCATGACCGCTGGCGCTGGTATCGACCAATTTGGAGTGAGGGCTACATTTATGACACTTGCAATAGTATCGGTTGCCTTGCCGCTACTTCCATGCCAAAAAATCAGCGGGAGTATAGCAATTATCTCGAGATCATCTCCCGATCATGATTTCAAACTATAACTCGCATGCATCAGACCGTTCCGTGGTGTTTCGGCGCCAGGAGTACTACTTTTATAGCAGACGGCCTCCCTCTTCCGCCACCAGTGACCTGCCGTTTCCTCATGACAAACTCGCCTTCCAGCGAAGAGCTCTTGCAGCAGATTCAGATTGGTCTCTATGTTGTGACGGTATGTCTGCGCCGTCTCAACTCAATCTTATGCTCGATGACTTATTCGAAAAGGCCGAGGTATTTCTCTACGGTTAACACTCTTTTCTGCGTGTCTCGAAGCCATGCTGAAATCAATTCCCCAGGGGCGTATGCCATTTTGTTCGGGTTTTATCTGTATATTCTTCGTACCCGTGGGGCAGCGAACCGTCGATTCCTGACCGTTGCTACAATATCCCTTTTCATCCTCTGCACCGCACACTGCGCATTCGTATTGGCGAGTGTTATATTCGACAACATGGCGCTTGCGACGGCCATTTATTCTCCGTCCGGGGGAGAGCCTCTGAGTGGGCACTCCGTAGAATGGAACCGCGCGGCAAATGCGGTGTATGTTACCAGCAAGTGCGTATCTATCTGCATTTAATTGTTGGGCGCAGCCATTGACAAAAGCATGACACGCAAGTGTGTTAGCAGATAGCATTTTCGTCAGCTATTTCAGCGATATCAGATGCCGTGAAGCGCCTCATTGTTCCATTATCAGCTCTTTCGCTGCTATGCAATCTGGAATTTCCGGCGGAAGATTATGATTTTTCCGGCCTTCTTGATCTTCGGCGTGGCGGGTCAGTTTTACAGCTTTCGGTTGATATAAAGTTCTCACTCCCATATTTAGCTACTGGTTACACCGAAATATTCCTATCTTTCAGGGATCCTAGTCTATCTTCTAGTGCGGGGACAAGCAGGGAGTCATTTATCTTCTTTCAATCAATTGGAGCGTCGATTGTGGCAACTCTTGTCTTGATGGGTTTGAGTGGTCAGTACTCCAGCGGGTTCTGTTGACTCTATAATATTGCATTTCTTCACAGGCGGTCGCATCTGGTGGCTGAGCCGCGTAGCCCGACCGGTGGTAGGAAAGCAGGTGACGGATAAATATTGCACCGTACTCAGTCTTATGTGCGTGTGACACCCTCCGTTCTAGATCTGGGACTAACATCAATCAGTCTGGAGTCCGGAGCCCTTTACCTCGCTGGGGCGATTGCTTTCTTGGTTGTTGCTCAATGCATAGGAGCACGTTTTGTGAGAGCCATTTCTTCAGCTGCGACCGCACCCTGATTGTCGAGATCCAGACCACAGCCGGCGCAATCCTTGGCCAATTAGTGGTGCGTCGTGCATAATCCGTACAGCGTCTCTATAGTGATTCTCTGATGATTTTTATCTAGGGAATCGCACCAACTCTTATTGCCGTCCGTGTCGGACTGGGACACAGCGTTGAGAATGTCGACAGTTTTGTGGCGGCGCAAATGCGCGCTGACCAATCTCTGCTACGGTTTCGGATGCCCGCTGCTTCACGAGATTCAAATGGTCTGGCAATGGTTAGCTCTCCATCTGCGGGGGATGATAACCACGGAAGGGGAGAGGCGGTATGATCTTCTCGGATCTTCTGCCCGGCAGCATACCCACGACGCATGAACATTGAACTCGACATTCTTAATAACTTTCCACTTGTGATTTAGGGTCATTGCTTTGCATGGCAGAACATGTCCGATTCTTTCTACATTTTCTAGTTTAATAACACGTTAGTTTGTCGGAGGGGATTGAAATTTGAATCGGAGTTACTGACAAAGCTCAATATAGGTATTATTCTCGGAGAATCGCACCATTTTTCGCTGATTCTACTTCGCGGCGTTTGGAGATGCGCAGGCGATCCAGACCGGCAACTTTGCAGACTTTGTGAATATTGTAGTATTTCGTTCAAATCGACAGTCACGCATCACACACCCCATTGTCGATATCGAAATTTGGCAAGGGTCACGTGTCACACGGCCGTTTGTCGAACTCCCCGAGCGTCACACAGGGCTCAAAATGGCCTGTAAGACCCAAAATTTTCGATTCGATGTCGAAAATTTTGCTGGTGTCACGCTGAGTTTTGGCTGTTGTCGAAATGTCGAATTGGTTTTTTGGGTCACGCATCACACCCAGTGTCGATTTGAACGAAATACTACAGTACCACTGAGTGTGAGTGGCCTGCTTCAGCTTGTGTCCCCTATAATTGCGTTCCACTTTGCCTTGTCATCGCATTGCAATTTTTTCCTGCGGTATCATCCACCTTCACTCAATATGTTCCGCAGCACTTGTCAAGGACCGTTGGACCGGCCTCGCCCTCATTGTGGGCGCTGCCCAGGCCCAGACGATGTCCTGAGCGACTCGCATCCAAAAGAAGACTAAATACCAAATGTAATGTCGGAGAGCTGGCGTGGATTGCAGAATGAAATTTCTCTGTATCAGTATATCAGTATAAAGGTTCCGTCTATGAGTTGGTTTTGAAAGGAAAAAAGTCATGGAGTGATGACTGAAAGTGAACCAAGCGAACGCAACGGATTCGAACTTCACACTGACACACGGATGTGAGAATTCACTAACAAAGGTCGAACATGGGGCACACGGTCAACAAACAGAGGTAGGACGTCAAATATTGTTGAAGCGTCTGTCTAGGAGAGGCTAGGCACGCGGCGGCCCACGGACCCTTTCTATTCTTGATGCCAATGAGAGATGTATTCTCCTTCGGTCAAGAAGGAGAAAGACGACAATCAACAGCCACTCACATGAGACGGAAGAGAGAAAAATCATTCAAGCAACGGCGGCGTGGATATTCCGTTATAGGGCAGTCACCGTTCGCTCCGCTCGCGGGCAGTACCAAAAAGGAAATGTTGACATGCTGAAATGATAGCGAGGCAGAATTTTGATGAACTTTGATCGCGGGACACTGCCTTATACCGTCAACTCGTATAGTATAACCATGCGCTCGCTGTGATATGTCACGGATGTCACATTGTTTGGTTTGAGATAATCATCGATAACGCGTCGATAAGAATTCCTGTTCGCCAAACCACTATGGACGGCGACGATTTCGACTTCCTCTACGCGGATGACCCCGACTTTGAGCTGAGGGTATATGATAAGTATAGTTGAAATTTCATCGCTCGGTGTTATGGAGTTTGGTGATGGACTCACGAGCTACTCACTTCCAGGATTTTGAACGCATCGCATGAGGAACAGATCCCGAAGGCGGACTTTTATAATTTTAAAATTATTTTGGGAAGCTGGGCGTCCCGTGAATCCGTATCAGTTAGACTCGGAACACCGCATGGATTGCCATTCATTATTAATACAGAACATTGTCGGACCCACGGCTAGCGAGCGCAAGACTCCCTCTTCCTAATGATCCACTCATTCAGTGAAATAATAATATTATTAATGGTCCAACATCTGAAAGATGTACATGTACGTCCACCCAAACATCTCACCGAGCAAAACACCGAACGGAATAAGTCACCAATATTCTGAGGCAGGGAATTCCCAGCCTTGAGTCCGGGTGAATGCGGGCTGCATTTACGGAGAAGGAGTTGAAAGACATCGACGCCGCTTTTATGAAGCTCACCCTTCAGAAAATTGAATTCGCGACGACACTGCCATTGAGCGTCGGGTGTGGAAATCCTGCAACGCCGTGGTCGTCGCAACTGCGCAATAGAATCCGAGTCGCCAGACGGACTTGAAACGAAAATGAGACACCTCCAGAACGGAAGGACCACGTCCAGCAGACTTGGTTAGCTGGTGGGGGGAATACTATCCAATTTATTTATCCACCCGTCAAACACACAAAGAGATGAAGCTCGGGCTACAGTGAATAAGTATATGCGGGCGTGAAAGCGAAAACAACATCGATGAAGTGCGCGTGTATGGCTGTCCGAAGAAACCCATCCTGAGTGCGAGATAATCCGAAATTACACCGCCGCCGCGGATGCAGAAGCGGAGCTGTTACCTCGCCGCATGCGCGCAGGAAATTACTTGAACGGGGCGTGCAGCTGTTGCTGTTGTGGCACAGCCTGGATGGCGCGCGCGTCCTGGTAGATGTTCCACGAGATCGTCGCCACTGCGCACAAGTATACACGGCATCAGACCGCGAAAACAAAAAACGACATGATGGATATGACGCACGAAGTGCGAACGGGAGGGCCATGTCCAGCCCTACAATGAGGCACTTGGGACTCGTGAGCGTTATGTTGGCGCAGCCGTGCAGGGTGCACGTGATTCCTGCGCCGAAGGTCAGGGGGATCATAACTGTAGTCGTGGCGGCGACAGTCAGTTATTACTATTGAGTAGGGTGCATATGCATGCATGGCAAAGTGGGACACACCGGAGAGAACCCAGAAGAGGAGGAGGAAGTTGATGAAGAACAATTGCTTCTTCAGCCGCGAGACGGCGTCAGTGTCCCTCTGCACCATGTGCAGCATCCTACATAGAGAGTCCCAATTAATGTAAGGGTAACTGGGCAATAGGCGCACAGCATATAGAGAATGTTGAGCGTGTTGAGGGCGAACGGGATGGCTAACAGGGAGTTCCCTAAGCAGGCGAATAACAGGGTCAAAGGATTTGAAATCGGGGCAACTTGGGTCTCACTGCGCGCGTCCTCGACGTTGTAGACGAAGATTGTAGCCAACCCGGAGGCGATGTGGGCCAGCGAGAGCGTAAAGATCAGTCCTGTAGAGTATTTAGTTCCACGTATGTTTACAAAAAGGTTTGAGAGCTGACGGTACAAGGGTCCGGGCGAGCGCGGCATGGGAGATAGCAAGAGGGTGAGGTGGCTGTGCGCGGCTGTTTGTCTAAACAATTCGCATTCAACAAGGATCCACAATGCCAGTCTTCTATTCTCAACTCACGGGCCAAAAACCCCAGGGGAATTTTACAGAGTGTTCCATGCGGATCCAGATTTTTCCCAAGGATGCCAGATAATATTTCGGGTAACAGTGGACACGAGGTTGAACGGTTGTTGTTCAACTTCAAACAGTTCAACTTGAAAGTCCAACACATCGTGATACATATTACAGACCAACGTCGAACAAAACTTTGACAGTTTCCCCCTAGTTTACCGCCACCGATCAGTGGAGGGAAGGTATGGAGATATTCGCCCCTGGATACATATTCAGCAATATAATGTCGCGGAGGTTTTGACGCCGGAGTTTCGTACTAGTAGGAGTAAGTGGAATTGATCTTCAGAACGTTATACGAGAGTCCAATTCCACCTATTTGGGCTCAGTGTTATGGAGCTTAAATGTTGGTGGAATCACGAGCTACTCATTTCTAGGGTTTGAGCGCATCGCATGAGGGGAACATCCCGAAGGCGGACATTTTTTAATTTAGAATCAAGTCGGGCGAGTAGGCCCGCGAACCCGTATCAGTCAGACTCGGGACGCCGCATTGATCTCGATTCAGTATTAATACAGCACGCTGTCGGACCCACAGTGTGCGTCCCTCTTTCTCCCGTCCGTTTTCTTGATACTCGAAGTCTGTTTGAACTTCGCCGTAATGCCTGCCCCGTACCCGCTCCTTGGCATGTTATAGCTTCGATAGCTTGGACTCCAAACTCATGAGATATTCCATGCAGATATGTCCCAAGGCGATTTCACCAACATATTTGACTACCAGGCCATGTGAGAGCTCATTTGCTTCCAGATGAATTCAACTGATTCTCGGATAGAAACATGGCCGCGGCACACAATGCCTTCATCCAAGGTATCAACGCAATGGTGGTCCACGGGCCTAATATAACCCCGGCAAAAGTCCAGCCATTCATGATCTTCTGCCTCGCCGTCGTGCGTCAAAGTAAACACAAATGGTTGACGAGCGGTGTTAACTTGGGGGTTTATAGGTCGATAACATTCATCACCACCACGACATGGAGGAGACCTTCCTCTTCCCAGAGCTGGAAAAGAAGCTTGGCAGCGGCGCGCTCTCTCAGAACGTGGAGCAGCACGAGGAGTTCGTTCCGCAACTCCTTGAGCTGAAGAAATATCTGGAAGCTGTGAAATCCGAGGCTAGGGTGTACGACGGACTTCGAGCGCTTCCACCTCTGTTACATTTCCGTCGGCTTCGCATTTGGCAAACTCAAACAATTCCATTCGGGATAGCGCCTTGACAGCCGAGAGGCTGTATCTCAGGACTTCCCTCTCCCTTTTCTTCTTTCCCTCCTTTTTTTTTTTTTGCAACTCGAACAGCCCTTAGAACCGCAGACATAGTACATGAGCACTACATGAGCAGCCATGAGCCTTTTTCTTGACCATCACACCAAAATGCGGAGCGCGACGCTGACGCGATCACTTCTTTGGCAGCTGTCAAACTTCGTGCGGTTATTTTGATCGCATCTTTTCTTACTCTGGATCTTGCCACCCCCCGCCTTTCACTCGTCCCCTAACCCAACCCTGCCACCGATGCCTTCGTCGAAGTTCTCGGCCCTTTCGCTCTTTTATACCATAGTCGCTCTTTCAGGTAATGCAACTCTCTTCCTCCTCCTGGCATTCGTTTGACCGAAAGCATCACAGTTGTAGGCATCGTGAGGGGAGAAGAGGTTACACGTACTCTTGTCGCCCCAGCCATCGGCATCACGAGCGTTTCTGTTCTTGGAGTTGAAGGAGACGAAACTACCTTTGCGTTGTATCAGACCGCGGATGATGGTGCCACGACTTTCATCCGTGAGTCGTTTCCCTCCAGCCTTTCCCGGTATGTATAGACTGATGCAAAAATCCCAACTTTCAGAAACGATGGTAGCAGATGCAACCAACATCGCCGATGTCTTCCCTGCCCCATCATTCTCTTGCAACTTCCACGAGACTGCGAAAGGAAAGATGCAATGTATTGAAGCAGGTGCTACGTCCACAGCGGTTACTATTTCGGTTGCGGTGCAGACTTTGCTTTATGCTGTGGATGATGCGAGTACGGTGTCTACGACGTGAGTTTCTGTCCCAATTAGCTTCCTTTCTGGATCTGATATCTTGCTTTCGGTGCCACACAGGACTACCTCACCATCTACTCAACCTTCAGTTACCGGAGAAAGGTACATTAGCTCTCTCTCTCTCCTCTTTTTGACCATCTTTCCCCTACAACTCGCTTTCCATAGTTCCCTCCCCACCTCATCGGGCTCGCCGGACACCCAGAGTACAAATCCGGCTACCGGAGCAACGTACGTTAACCATTTCTTCCTAGCCGTCTTTCTTCTATATCTCTCTCCCTAGTTCCGTCTCCGCTCCATCAGGCTCGTCCGTCAGCGCAAGGCAAGGATAACATCTCTAGCACTGACTCCATCTCACATTGTCTTCCCCAGCTCTCCTAATGCGTCACAGACATCATCTGCTCCTTCCACCACGCCATCTTCGGGTGCTCTTCCCGCATTCGTGGTCACGTACAACAAATGGGTATACTTTTTGTCATTTCTTCCATTCAGTGTACTTGATGCTCGTCTTAATAGGCTGTTATTCTTGGACTTGTCGCCGCTCTGGCCCTTTAAGTAGTCGGGTTTCTGAGCTACAAATGATCGGGAGCATGCATATATTTCGGTGATATTTGTGAACGGTGTACTTATGTTAGAGCTGAATGAAATAGTTTCACTCCGAGCATGAATCTAAAATCACAAATCGGACTCCAAGTTTCGCAGAGTGCGACATGTTCGGGAAGTGAAGCAAGAATCTTCAAAGCAACAAAGGAGATGTGTTCTTGGATAGACTGCGTGTGCGGTAAGCAGCAGAGATCCACCGAATTGTGGAGAGGGTCATCCCCCACGGAATCTAAAAAAGCAGAGAACGCCAGATCGATTCGTTAACATTGATATCAGCTCTAAAATCTCAAATTGGGTCGTTGGGTTGGTAGGGATGCCTTGCTGATTGCACTTCTTCCTCCAAAGCCGACGACGGTGCACCCTAGAAATCATTATGCTGCGCCCTATCTTGTGGATTTGACTTAGTTGCCGACTGTGAGCAGCTCTCGGGCCGCCTCTTGCCACTCGCCAAAATGGACACCGTCGTCCTTGTCTGAATTCAAGACACAAGCGTATGCACTAAAAGAGCACACTAAAGACCCAAAAAATGTTGAAATACCACGGCCAACGCCACTACGTGACTGTTTTACCGCCCCTCACTTGGTCAACGTTTGATTGCGAAATGTCTCAAAATGGTCGATTTTTCAACAGCCTGAAAGGAAATTGGTCAGTTCACTCAATAGGGTCACTCAGAGTCGTTTCGACGTTTCTGGGGTCGTTTCCGGGGTCGTTTCTGAAGTCGTTCTGGAGTCGTTTCTCGAGATTGTTGGCATCATAAACGTGGGAGAAACGGATTTATTTTGGGTGGAGAAACGACTTGCAGAAACTCCTCCAAAGGCGTTTCTGAGGCGTTTCTGAGGCCTTCCTCGGTTTTTCCACACTTTAATTCTTTTTCATAATTCGAGAAACGACTACAGAAACGAGTCCAGAAACGACGCATTAAATGTCACTCTGACTGACCCTAATAATTGTACTAGATCTTCAAGTTTCACACCACAATTGAATTCAACCGAGGACCACCGGGACCGGGAACAAGGACACTGTGCTATTAGGGACCGATGAATATTCGGGCTCGACGAACCGAAATGGAAATGAACGTTGAATGATCGAGTCATAATGTGCGCTCGGATGACCACGCGCATCCCCTCGCTTATCGATGTTGCCAATTCGTAACTCTGACCATGACTTCCATCCCGCAAGAACTCATCGACGCTGTCGTCGGCGAGGTTCAAGATAGAAACACTCTTGAAGCTTGCTCTCTGACAGCCTCGAGCTTCCGCTGGCCAAGCCAGCGCATCCTTCTTCGCTCGGTTACATTGGACGGAAACCAGTCCTGGAGGGGTGGTGATCTACGCAATCTTCTAGCCAAATCTCCACATATCGGGGCGTGCATAAAGAAATTCGCTATTGTTTTCCCGCTTGGAATTTACAGGGAAACTGGTTTTGGCGAGGACATTGGCGACGAGGAAAGTGGTTTTCACGAGGAGACTGGTTTTGATGAGGAAACTCTCCGACAAGTATTCAGCAGGCTTGGCGCGGTGCAAACCTTCACACTTCGAGGGGCGGGAGGTTACGGCGCCACTTTAACCGCCCCCGCTGTTCTTAACTTCATACGGGGCGGGAATTTTCTGCATATTCATCTCGTGTTCATGCGAGAGATCTCCCTCGAACTGCTTTCACTCGTCCTCTTCTCCGCTCGGAGCATATCGTTCCACGATTCGACAGTGTCACCGCTACCGATGGAATTCACTGTATCTCCCCCATCCACGGCACAGCTCGTGGAGAAATTGGTGTTCGGTGCTTCGCCCACCATCTGTGAGGCCTTGGCGAGCCCGGCATTCTCATCCTCCTTTGCGCGCCTACGACAACTCGGCTTGAACTCGATAGGAAACCGCGCCCATCCACTCATCGCTGTGGTATCGCGGACCATCGAACATATTCGCTTCCTTCCCTATTGTGGGTTTCCGACCTTTTCTGTTGCGCTTGTTGTCTGAATTGCTCCGAGTCTACGATCTAGATCTGTCGTTCATGCCCGTCCTCATCGCGGCTCGATCGATCGAAATAACCGTCCGCACCACTATCAACATCCGCTGGCTCCCTGTGGCACTTTCGGCCATCGCCGATTCGTATCCCCCCGCTCTCGAGGAACTCTGCATCACATACTACACTGACCAACAGGTCATCCAGCCGCCGTACCTCGTGCCCGGAATCATGCTCGCCGTGAACGCAGAGTTAATGAAAATGACAGCGCTCCCGCGGTTACGGTGGCGCCTTGAGTTCGAACCGGCGGACGACGGACATCATGCGGAGTATTTCGCAGAGTTCTCTAGGTTTATAGAGTTGGAGCTGCCGACGTTCTATGCAGCCGGGCGGCTGGTTGTGGAGTGGTATTCGTCGTCAGGTGAGACGGGTGAGTGGGCTGTTAGATAAATGGTGAGCAGTTCGTTTTAATCATAACGTCGTCTCACCTAAGAGTGTTGCGCAGGAACATAATATGTAATAGCGTGAAAGGCAAACACAATAACGAACAAAATTGTTATATCTAACCGAATTGTGGAACATTGTCACTACTCGTCTTGATTTTTCCTTCCCTAAATCTCAGAGGTCTGTTCTTACTCCTCCATTGCACCGACGAGTTGCTTGAAGCGTCTATGACCCTGCTCGTGCATTCGCCGAACTTCAAAATCCACGCCAGGAGGAGTTGGATCGGGTAAGAGTGCTACCTGCCCCGCACGAAATTGTAACAGTGTACCGAGATCGGAAGCGATTTCCTAGGCGGGAGGAGTGAATTGTAACCAATTCGATAAGTAACTTAAAAATTGGGGAGGCGATGGTTCGAAAATGATTTCAATACTGGGGAGAGTTCGAAAAAGCTTCACCGGAGGGGTCAAGTTAAATTGTGGATACATGCGTCGAAGGAGGTTGGCACTCATCATTTAGCGCAAGATTGACTGACTGCGACGTTTGTGGGATTGAATGACTTGATGTGACTGACTTTGATAATTTAGCCTTGGAGAAGTTTTCCAAGTGACTCAAAAAACCAGAAGAGTTACCTCCCTGCCTCTCGTGCAGCGAAGGAGCCAAAACATATGAGCAAATGGAACCGGGACGAGAAATGGGTTTCAACTTGAACGTATCGTCAAGAAATTTCACGCCATCGGTTCATCTGGGCAGATCTAGTGACATATCCACCAAATATCATCCAGACAAGAATCGAAGCTCTCCCAACGGAAAAACAATCTTACACCATATGTATATGTTTTCGGATAGGTTCCAACCACCCCTTCTCCCGAATGGCAAAGCCGAATTTTTGGATATAGGATGGGAAAGATTTGTGCGAACACTTACGCTGCTCCACACTTCACCAGATAAGTCGGCAAAAAATTAAAAGCGTCCAGCATGGATAACGCATGTCTCCTTCGCGGTTCAGCATGGAATGAGAGCGAGTTTTACATACACAGCTCCTGATCTAAATATTACCTATCTGAGACCTCATTCAGTCGAAACATTGAAGCTCCCAACACAAGGGGAAAAAAAACGTATTCCATCACATGTGCATGTCTTCCGGTGGGTTCGAACCACCGCCTCTCCCGAATAGTAAAGGCAACCTTTTTTGCAGGATGGGAACGATCGTTGCGTACGACACGAAGACTTACGCTGCCCCTCACTTGACGAGATAAGTCGGCAAAAAACTGCGCGTGGTAAAGTATGATTCCACACCAACGCATGTGGGCTTTGACTGATGTATATATGAGTTGACTGTCTTACCCACACAAACTTTATTGGATCCAGATTCGCAACTACAGGGTGGAGGGCAACAATATGGGAAAGGCGTCCTGGTGGAGAGTAAATTTAAAGAGCAGAGAATTCGACAGACCCTTGATTGTCTTAGGGTTGATTCGGACCAACACCTCTTCCGAGTGACACGGCCCACTGTCCGACGGGTAGCAATTCTGTGCCCAGTGAAAATGTACGCCCCTTGCCACTCGCCGAAATAGGTCAGCAAAAAATTAAATTAAATTAAATCCTTACACCTTCCAAGTCCAACCCCGTGCAGTTGGATCTGTTTGATCAGGTTCTGGGCTTTAAATTTAATTCAGCCGCCGCCTCCCGCAAGGGGCAAAGTCTACTCACATCGGCACATAGAATGGGAGCGAGTTTGAAATGTTTAATCCACGATGACTTGCTGTTCGCCAGATACCATCTAATAAGCGACAAAGTATAACTTCTGCGGCCGGGCTCGGGTTGAATGCAATGATATCTGTCCAGGAGACCTTGCCAACTGGTGTAAACCCAGAAACGGCAAAAGGGTTGGCAAGGGGGGGAAAATGCAGGCAAACAATCGGAATGTCTTCCGGTGGTTTCGAACCACCGATTCCCCCTGAACGACTTTCGAACAAGTACATCAAACGAAAACGGGACCGAGTTGACATACTCCACGAAGCCGTAAATGTACTCGGGTCCTTCAAGTTGGATGATGCACCGAAGCGACGTAGTCCGCAAGTACGAACATCAGTCGGCGAAAACATCACTCCTCTGCAAATAAGTTATTGACGTTAGCTGTTAACGTTACCTGCTTCGGCGAGTACGGCGTTAACGTCAAAGGCGGTGCGAATCCGACAGGCCTGGCAGACATGATCATCGAGTAACGCAATGAGAACCCTGCTATCGCGGGAACCGAAGACAGATGGCTGGAAAAGAAGGGTATTAATGGACCATGGGACACGCTTTAAATAAATTCAATTATGCTGCAGGGCGCGCCCCGCGGGAAGACCCGTCGTGAGTGAAACGAATGGCGGACCGGGGTAAACTGCTGTGTGCGCGCTCGTGGCGGACGGTCTCCAAGACGGCTGCTGAGCGGAGTTTCCGTGATGTTTGAATGAATGGGCGCCGCCGAGATAGCTATAATAAGGCGATGTCGTTGCAATCTATTGGAAGATAAGGATGTCGGCGGACTCCGGTGCAATTAAGGTTCCGAGGCGAGTGCGGGAAGGTTTAGTTTGAGGTTGGTTTGGGTTCGTGCGTCAGAGAAGGTTTAGTGGGGATTTGGATTCATTTAACGCAAGGTTGACTTATAATGGTTCGTGTGATCATGAGTATGACTGACAGCAACTGAGATGAATGAGTTGAGAAATGAATTTGATTGCCGAGCGCATCCTCGACGCGGGGCCTATAATTTTTGGGGGAATGAATGACCCTTTTGGACTCAATCCTAAACGCAATGTGCGACGATCTGAAACCAGAGGATCACCCAAAGGGATTACATCATAGATGGAAGCAAAAATTGATACCCCCCAAAAATTGGGCTTGGGGCTGCGGAGCACCGAGCGACGTTCGCACTTGCAAGCCAATTCGCGGTTTAGGAGTGCCTTTCAAACGTGGAGAAATATTCAGAGAATTTCCTGAGAGAACAAGCCCAGGATCAAACGACGCGCAAGGGGATATAGATAACGTATGACGAGCGATCTCCGGGGGATTTACGACACGAAGGTGTGTTCCGTGTCAAAGCGACGCTGGCGAGGGTGATTATCAGGGGATTGTGAATGTTGGGATCAGGCCCTTCCGCCGGCAGTGAGGATGCGCCCGAGGGAACGCGGTTCGTACAAGTCGTACGATTTGAGCGTCGAGAAAGAAAAAAGAAAAAAGGAGGGAGGAAAGCAGAGGAAAGCGTTCTAGGATGAAGGTTAGGGGAGGAAGAAAGAAGTGGAAGAAGGATAACCGAGATATCCAAAAAGGGAAAATTAATCAGAAAATAAACAACGCGTAGGAGCACGTGCGCATAAGTCCCTTTTCCCCTGCCCAAACCATCGCGCTGGGTGAGCCCTCTAATGCGCCCACGATAACTTGTATTGCCGTTCATTTCCTCGTCTATGCTGCAGTCTAATCTGTCCATGGTAGCCTTAACCCGACACAAACCGACCCTCACGAAAAACAGGCAAGAAAACGGCGATTTTTACGACTTTTATTCCGGCACACACGTAGCGGTCCTGCTAGTCGCCGAAGACGATGCCAAAACCGTCGCTGCAACCGCCGACACCGGCCCCGGCCCCTCCGACGCCCTCGCGCGCACCGCTGACCCAATTCCTAACCCGCCCGAGCAAGTGGTTTGCAAGGAGTGCCAGCGCGCCGCGGGTGGCCAATCTCGCTGCTTCTGGCGACGTTTCTCCGCGCGCAAGCACCTCCAGTGTGCCAATGGCCCCAGTGGCGCGCGGAAACCCAAGATTTCGCGCCCGACGGATCCACGCCCCATTTTGGATGCAGAGGGTTATATGGGTGTACCTGGGAGTCGGTGAGTGTCTTTGCGTCTCTCCTTTTGTCTTCCCTTTTGTCTCTATTCTTCTTCCCGTGTTTTCTGGGCCCAGTGGCATTTTTTTGGATTTTCTTTGGGGCGTATTGCATTTTATGGGGATTTTCTCTCATTTGGCGTGATTTTTTCACCGCATCGCCTCGAGCGAGTTTCATTACGCGTGTCAGTCGCGGGATGTGTTCGCCGTGTGATCTTTCGCGCGAGTGCGCAGCGGACTTGGCTGCCTTGCACGCCAAGCAATATCCGCCGAATTTCTTTCGATATTTTTTCTACTCATTTCGCGTCCATCCTCGCTTCTTTGCCTTTTACGACTCGCGGGGCCTGCACCCCACACCCCCTTCGCGGCCGCACGTCTTCGTGTTCCTCCCTCGGTCAATTTCGTCCGCTCGCGGGCGTGCGGCTTTCCACTCAATTGGTGGTGGTGTACATCTTTCTCGCCTCGAATGCTCCATGCTACGCCCATCACGAGCGCGTCTCCTCCGCGCACATCTCTACCTCGCGTTGCCCTCGCTCGTTTTTCGGGTGGCAGGCTGGATGAATGGAATCACCATCTGCGGCTACGCCTGCATCTTTTGTGCTGATGCTTCTATGTTTCATTCCCGGGCTACTATTGATAGGGCTTCGCTCCCTGCTCGCGCGCGCGCTCCTTCGTTTTGGTCTTTCTTTTGCCGCGTTCGTCGTTACCGCGTCTGCATGCTTTGCCTCCTTTTTTTGGACTTTATTATCGTCGCGGACTCGTGGTGCTCCGCGCTCCGGCTCTACATGAGCTTTCATGCGGTCCTTGGATACGCCGCATTTCGCGATCATTTCGCTATCGCCATTCATTTGGCGTTAACGATCTACTTTCCCACTTCGGTCCTTTGCTGGGCTGCATCTTCATCTGCAACTACTTACATCCCCGCGCGCTAAGCCTTCCGCTCCTCGCCACATTCACTGTTCTTTCTATTTTCTTCACCCTTTCTTCGCTCTCCTCCGGATCATCTCATACTGACTTGTCTTCCTTTCAAGCTCCGTCCTCGACCTCACCCGCCCCTCCCTCTCCCTCTCCCCTCGCCCTCATCCCCCGCCCCTCATGCCAAATCCTCCCTCGACCTGCGTTACCCACCGCCGCCCTCACCGTCAAGCGCACGACACAACGTCTACAACAATAGTCCCAATCCCGTATACGGCGGCGGCGGCGGCGGTAACGGGATTTACGGCGCAGGCAATGGGGACCTACGCACCGCATCTCGTCGCGCGTGGGCGCACTCTGCGGACGATCTGCGCTCGCTCCCCCCATCGTCGCCTGTCCCGCCCTCGCCGTCAACTCCGAGTCACCCAAGCGCGCCGAACGCTCATCCAAGTGGAGGTGGAGGTGGGCCCGGCCTGCGCGTCAACACGAGCATAAGCTTCGCAGAAAAGCTCGCCGCGTACCGAGGCGCGGATTCCCTGGGCCCGACGCCACTCAGTGGAAACACACCGCAGCCGACGCCAGTGAGCGGGTACACACCGACGCCGCTGAGCGGGTACACGCCAAGCACCGCGACCTCGTATACGCACGGCGGCGTCAACGGCATGGGCACCTTCACCGGCGCGCCCCTCACGAACGCGCCGCTGCAGATGCCCCTGGCGCTCTCGTCTTCCTCCAATCACGGGCACGGCAACTCACCCGCGCACTCCAACTCCCTGCCGTCGCCCCTGCCCGGCTCCAGCAGCATGCCGATCCAGATGTCCGAGGGCGCGCCGACGCCGTTCTATGCCCGCCGACGCACAGACTCGGAGCGCAGCGCGCGGAGCGGGAGGAGTGGGAGGAGCGGAGGCGCGGACACGAGCCCTGGGTCGACGCCGCCGAGCGCGCGGGTGAATGGGATGGCGTGGCCTGCGATTGGGGGTGCGGGTGCGGTTAGTCCGCAGAACGCCAGGGAGGGGGGTAGTGCGCGAGAGGTGTTAGAGCGGGAACGCAATGCCAGCGGCGGGTCCCCAGTGTCGATATCGATCTCAGCGCCTATGCTGATGGGCCCAGTTGATGGAGGTGGGATGCAGGGCCAAGGTGTGTTTCTGTTTCTTTCCTTTTTTCGCTTTTTCTCTCTGCCCGACTTTCGATGTCCTTTCCTTCTTCCTCTGCCTCAATGACCATACGCTGACGCTTCTTTTTGCAGGCGGCATGACGCCGGGCCACGTGCACACCCGCTCCCACAGCTTCACGCCAAAGCTGCCGAGCAGGCTGGCAAACCTGGGCGGCGCAAGCCCCGGGAAGAAGGGGAGCACGGGGGAGGTGGAGCCCGCGGTGGAGATGAAGGAAGGAAAGGAGAAGCGGGGGGTGGCCTTCCCCTTCCATTTCGGCGGCAGTACGTCTTCCCTTTTCGCTTGTGCAGTGGAGATCGACGCTGACTTTCACATGCACAGGTACAGCTCAGACGAAGGTGCTGCCCCCGACCCCACTCGAGGCTGGATCGCTACTAGCCCCTCCGCACATCATCCTTGATCCCGCCCCCGATGCCTCCTCCGCCAACGACAACACCACCCCTCAGCCCACGTCTACAGAGGGCGCCGACGGCAAGCGCGCGTCCCAGATCGTGTACGCGACGGGCTTCGTTAACCGCCTCATCTCGCCCGCGCTGTCCGACCCGCGCGCCTGGAAAGCATTCCGTATGGAGATCCGCGGGACTAAGCTTGTCGCATACAAGCCACCGAGCGACCGCGCTGCGGGTATCCGCGACCTGTTCGCGGTCGGGCTGGTCGAGGACGTCGACAGGGAGGACGAGGAGACCCTGCATGTCGAGGACGCCGGCGGTGGACAAAGAAGGGACGCGGGAGGCATGGGGAGGAAGAAGAGAGCGTATTGGGGGAGGGCACGACATCCCGCTCTTTGCGTCGCGAGTGCTGGGACTTTTGCGCTCGGCGGCGTTGTTAGTGGCGCGGAGGGCAAGACCGTTCCGAGGGGGCAAGTGGAGAAAGGATCGGTGGATGCTCTCCTACACGAACTCGTCTTTGCCACCGTGTTCCTTCCCGCCGGCGCACCGCCGGACGAAGCTGCGTACCGCGAGGAGCAATGGCACGACTACGCTCTCGCTGTTTTGCTTTGTCTTCCGCTGCTTGTCGGCCGACCGCGCGTAGAGACCGAGTTTGTGCGCTGCGCGGGTTATCTCGTTTCAGGCGCGCAGGAGGAAGAGCTCGAGGCGCAGCGTGCGCGCGTCGCTTGGCTGGCGGGCGAATACATTCGATTACACGGGGAGCCCGTTGATTCAAGCTCATGGGAGGACTTTCGCGTACAGACCATCCCGGACGCGGCCTTCCCCGCGACGCAGCCGGTGACGAGCGGGATGCCTTCAAGCGCGTCTACGCAGGCCATTTATGCCCCATCACCTGCGCTCGGCGCTACTCCATTCTCCCCACGATCTGATGGCGCCGCGCGCATGGTGGGTCTCCTCGACGCGCTTGGCGTGCACGAGCTCATCGTGCCTCCGTCCTCCGCTGGCGCAGCACTATCTTCTCCGCGCTCGCCGCAACCACCCCGGAGCGGCCTGAGTTCGCGAATGCCGTGGGCCGCCCTCGAGACGGAGGGTCTTACGCGTGGGGTGCTTCTCGCCCTCGACCCGCATGTCGTCGCCCGCAGCTTGACCTTCTTCCACCGCGCTGTGCTCGAGCAAGCCCCAGACAACCTCACCGCAGCTTTCGTGGATCCCAGCGCAAGTGATGTCTGCGGACCGCTGTTTGGGAGCGACGCGTCGCCGCACTGGCTGACGAAGCTCCTGCTTGTGCAGATCTTCGCGGACGCGAATTCCGCGACGGCGATGCATGGTGGACCGACGCCGGGCGGGGAACAGCAACCATCGTCCCGCACGCATTCAAGAAGCGAGCTAATCTCGCGCTGGGTCCGTGTGGGGGAGCTGTGTCGTACGGCGGGCGACGAGTGTACATGGCGCGGGATTTGTGCGGCTTTGTGCTCAGCCCCAGTTGCGCGACTCGACAAGGTCTGGCGACGAGTGGATGCGCAGGCGCTCGCGGCGGTGGAAGGATGGGCACGGCTGGAGGGTGAGGCAGCCGAAGCGAAGGAGCCGCGGACGACACCCTGGGGAGGTGACATTCGGCAGCGACTGAAAGAAGAGGTCGATGCTGCGCGGGCGAGCGATAGCGGCGCGGCCGAGGAGACGCTACTGATCGCGCCGATGGAGCGTGCGCGTGATACGTTTGAAGGATTCCGTCAGCAGTTTCTGCTATGTCCACGACGGGTAACCCTCGCGGAGGACGAAGTCGGCGAGGATGTGAAGCTACTTGTTAATTACTGGCGAGAGAAGTTCATGGAAGGCGGAGGAAGTGGTGGTCTTGCGGCCAAATTTGTTCGGTGGGCTAGGGTTATCTTATCTGACTATTTACTGATCTTATCTTTAGCGTCGATCAATTCATGTCCCTCTCGCTCGCCGCGGAACCGCGCAGAAAGGGCCTATTCTCGCCGCATTTTTGGTCGAGGGCATCTTCGCAGACGTCATATACATCCCTCATCCCCCTCCTCTTCCCAGAAGTCTTCCCGACCTCGGCACTCGTTGATCGCGCCCAGCTGCTCCGCGGGCGTGTCGACAGTGATACAGACCCGCGACTGCTGCATTTACCACATCAGCCAGAGCGCAGGGACATCGGCGGCCTCTCGGGTCTGAGCCAGACAGGAACAGTCATTCCAGTGCATAACGGCGAAGGCCTCCTAACCGTTTGGCACGGCACCGAGTCCTCCGCAAGTTCCCGTCCCTCGTCCCGTCTTCCCTCTCGACCCCCGAGCTCCGTTGTCGATACCATCGGTGGCGAAGCACCCCTTAGTCGAGCGCCGTCTGTCCGCGTCAAACCCGGCTCGTCGCAGGGCTTGGATCGCAAAACGAGTGTCGCGCGTCGAAATTCACTCCCTTCGCCAGCCCAACGCCGCACCTTTGTCGCGTCTGAGCCGTCCTCAGAGCCACCGTTGCGCGTCAGAGTCCTGGCGGGCACACTTAATTGGCTTGTCGACATTCTAGTGCACGGGCTCCAAGGCGTCTCCGTCTCCGTTGCCGATGATAATGGCGAGATGTCGCTGCGGGAGGGAAAGACGCGGGAGCTGCTCCTCGACCAGGTGGAGTTCGCGAAACTGTGGTGGAATGTCTACAGGAGCTTGGTCACTCCTCTTGTGTTTTTTGAGCTACTCCGGAAGAGATATCTCCAGATACGGCCACGGGGTCCGGTTCCTGCCGTCGCAGAGTATCTGTACGCAGCCGGGAGCCGAACCGAAGTCTTGGATTGTATCAAGGACTGGCTGACGCGCGGTGGCGGCGCCCAGGACATACTCGATGACCCGGATCTTCGAAGCGCCGTGCGTTCTTTCCTCGACAACTCGACGGACCACGTTATACTCCAGTCGGCGAACGCAGACGACCCTGGAGTCCAGGAGGCGTGGAGCACCCTCACTGACGTTCGCTGCAGTCTCCGACGGACATTTGAGAGTCACACCATGCGCCCACCGCCTCCCTTCCCCTCCTTAAATCATTCTACTGTGAATGGCCAACGCTCGCGGCCCCAGAATCAAACTCGAGAGCCGCCAGATATCGACGATATAACAGCGGAAGAGCTTGTAGATAACTTCGACGCCATGGCCTGCGCAGCCCTCAGCAACCTCACGGAAGAGGTGCGCGACGTCCACCTCCCTCTTGATTCTTCCTGACATGTTTTTTTCAGGATCTCTTCATCACTTCTGATATCCTCGAGTGCCAGACAGCCGATCGCATAGGCTGGTTCCTGGCCTTTACCCCCAGCGACGCTTTAGAGACAGTCGAAGTCTCCAACATGTATTCCTATTTGCAAGAGATTGAGCCGTCCCCGCTCATCTCCGAGCTCGGGAATGACTCGCTGTATAGGCTCCTGCCGCCCGGCATCCGCAGCTGCATACGCGCGTTTTCAATTCTTCGGAAATGGATAATCGCTCAGATTGTCGCTCCACGATTGGGGCTGCGTGCGCGGCAATCCCGGATGGAGCTCATCCTCCGCGCGATAGAGGTCACGCGTCTGCGAGCTCTCCCCAACCTCGCGCCCTCAGCCATCGTCGACTTCCCATCGAGAACTTCCTTCGTCGAGGCCGCGCTCACCTCTGCTGTCCTCAGCGTGGAGAGTCGGATCCACAGTCGACCATGGCTCAATATCGCCATGAGTCGCGGCGCGCACTGCGATTCCATTGCGTCGCTTCTCAGCCAGCCGGCAACGCAGTCGCTCTCGTCCTCGCGGGAACTAAGCGTTGACGTCGGGTGGTTCCTTGAGCGCATGCTTGAAATCATCGCTGCACCCGACGTCATGGAGTCTGGAGTCCAGCAGGACGGCCACAGCCTGATCAACTTCGACAAGCGGAGACAGCTGTGCAATCTTATTGCCTCCGTGCGGAAGGGCAGCTATCGCGAGGATACGACGCGTAGGGCTTTCGAGCGCCTCAATAACATTGAGCAGGCCGTCTGGCTTTTGCAGTTCGACCATCGCGGGATCAAGGAGGAGGCGCAGCGTGAAGGAGCCTCGGGACCCGGCAGCTCTCCTGCCGCTGCACGTCGTGCTGTCCGCCCATTCCAAAAGACCATCGCGGCCCAAGTGGAGAAGAACAGACGGGACCGGATGCTCCGTACGCGCCTTCTCAAGGAGCGCGTCGTCGAGCAGACGAAGAACGAGAAGCGGGAAGACCTCCTTAACAAGGCTATGCGCAAGCAGCCGCCGACGCCGCAGCAGAAACACCAACGCGGCAAGAAGAGTATGTCCGCGTTCTTGCATTTCATGCGACCCATCTCGAGCGCCTTCGGTAACGAGAGCGTCCATCCACCCGCAACGAAGCGGACGGCGGAGGAGCTGGATTTCGCTCCCTCGAGCAAGCCCTCGCTTGTCGTCAGCCTCGTCGAGGCGCGCGTCGCGCAGTTCATCAACAACGACCGCTCCTTCGTCTTCCAGCTGGACACCGAGGATGGCGGGCATTACCTCCTCCAGGCGGTGAATAAGCGCGAACTTGCTAAGTGGGTCGACACTATCAATCGTGTTACGCAAACCGCTGCCAAGCGCCGCCTGACGTACCTTGGGAACCCCAAACCCCAGCTCGCAGATCATCTACACGACGGTGCTGTCGCAGGATCTCGTGGGCCCCTCGCAGGTCAGTCTCTTTTTATTATGCTGCTGTATATCGTATTCACATTGCTTATAGTATTCGGAGTCGACCTGAATTTCCTATTGCGACGAGAAACGGGGACGGACGAGATACCGCCCGGTACCATTCCCTCCGTCCTCGAACGCTGTCTCTCAGAGATCGAGAGCCGAGGGTTATCGGAAGTCGGCATATGTATGTGGTCCCTCCTTTCCGTGTATCACTCTCTCAATGGCGTATGTAGACCGTCTTGCGGGCGCCGCTTCTACTATCGCCGCTCTCAAGGAAGCCTTCAATCGCGGCGAGGATCCCATAGACTCGTCGACGGACATCCACGCCGTTTGTGATCTGGTCAAATCGTGGTTCCGCGTGCTCCCAGAGCCGTTATTCCCCTCCGCCGACTACCACCTGGCGATCGAGGCTATGCGTGAGTCTTCCTTTCTATATCATTTCCTACGCTTCTGACCCCTTTGCAGAAATGGAAAATCTCGACGACCGACTAACCTCTATCCGTAATGTCGTGCAGGGTCTGCCGCGACCCAACTTCGATCTCTTGAAGCGCGTGTCGGAGCATTTGGACAAGTACGCATCCCCGTTCCATGTCATTGTCCTCGTATTCATTCTACTCGCAGAGTCGCCGACTTTGAAGAACACAATCAGATGACGGCTGAGGGTCTTGCGATCGTCTTCAGTCCCAATCTATTACGAGCACCGCAAGAAAACTTTGCCATGATCTTGGCCAATATGGCGCACACTCACAAGCTGGTCAAGGCACTGATTACTCATGTGAGCGCCTTCCGTGTGAAGTGTAGACCCTATTCGCTAACGAGGCTCAGTTCCATGTCATCTTCGATGAAGGTGACGTTGAGGCCGAAGGTGACCCCGAGGAAGAAGAAGAAGAGCAGGCACAGGAAGCGGAAGCGTACGATGAGGGGCCCTTACGCATGGCCTCACCGATTCATCTTGAAGACGTCGCGGAAGATGACGGCGAGGACGGGGAGGACGACGACCAGCCGCCCACCATCAACGCCGAGCTTCTTGACCACAGCCCATTGGATTTCAGTACATTGAGTTATACCCTCCCAACGTAAAAAGCATTCTCCGTTACTTATTCATGTCATTTTCATTCGGATCCCCACCCACGCACTTTGTATATTTATGCCATAGCATGATTTCTTTTCTAGGTCAGACAAGGACTGCATGTACTACCTTATTACCTGTCGGATACCGTGACTGTCCGTAATATGCTGCTTGTACACTTAGAACGTCGCCGGAGTTATCTCATCTTGAGCTGATGTACGTACGCAGTCCAGTCAAAGGGTTTTAAGCGCAAGGTCCGCGCGGACCGGCAACCCCAGCCCTAGACCGAATTCACCGGATTTCGAACTCATTCCAGAGTTTCCGCCGTAGGGCTACGACTCGTTGGAACGTCCAATGCATTCCTTGAGCCTATATGTATAATCCTTGTATTGCGATCAATTATTCACATACACAGTCTGTATCACGATCATTACAACTTCTTTTATCCATTCTGTGGCAAGAGGCAGTACATCTCATTGTAAAGTGCCAGGACCTGCCATATTTACACTAAAAATCCACAAAATCCACCGGAATCCGCGGTTTCGTTATCTCATCGGTTCTGTTGTACACTGAGTCCGAAAAAGTATTGGATCACCTCCTTTAAATTTTTGGGGGCTCTCCTATACCACAAAGACACATGTATTGAGCAACTTTATACTGCATTAGGGACATCCTAAAGGAACCTATTTACCAGTAAAAAGTTGGGATCAAACGCGCTGCCATTAGAGAGAAATAACATAAATACGCGCACATGTGATCCAATTCTTTTTCTGCATTTGGAAAGCCTCAAGTTTTTCCTCTCAAATCACGACAACACCGCGTCGCACTGCTCACAACTGGACATACACCTTCCTCTTCAATAGTTTCAACACTTCTGATACTCAGAAGGCCATTATAATTGCACTAAATGGTGTGGAGATGTCAAACTGGCGGATTGCAGAACTTGAATAAGAGAACATTGCACCCTCCATGGCATCTAGAATGTACGTGCAGTATGTTCCAACTCATGATTGCAACCTTAATGCACCAAAGGGGAATTTACATCTCAAATGGAACAAGAGGGATGTCTGCACAGCGTTACAGAGGCTTTCTTTGGGTCATCCCAAGTGTGCTCAGACCTACAGCAGGAGTTTTCCCCCTGTGTACAAGTAGATACTATCTGAAATTCCCTCAGAAAACATATTATCAAGTACTATGTATGTAAATCTGAATATCCATCTATTGCAGGTCACCGGGGAAAGCGAAATGACGAGGTGGAACACCATTGTTATCAGAGAGAAGAGGATCGGCAGTAGTCTCTTATAAACAGACGCTACAACAATAGAGTGCTCGTACCTCGCATGTAGATCGGCAGACAGTAATATTTTCCGATGATTCTCATTTCAATATTTTTTTATTCTGATGGCTAGGAGTGGTGTTGGAGGAGTAAGGGGGACCTAGATAACCCGATATCCACCAGAAATATCATCAAGTATGGCGAGGGGAGCATAAAAATCTGGGGTGTGTCACCAGGCGCATGCTGAAAAACTTCATTCGCATCGAGGGCATCATGGACGGTTTCATTTATGCTGTTATCCTCTCCAAATACCTTCTCGGCATCGTCGACCACCATAATCTGGACTGTTGGACCATTGTTTTCTTCTAGGATGGCGATTCAAAGCATCAGTTCAACCATGCAAAGGGTTGGCCTGACCCCAAAGGCATTGATGTGCATCCCTGGTGGCCCAATTCACCCCATGGGAGCATTATTGAGCATCTCTGGGATCCTCCCAAGTGTATAGTACGTGATAACGACCCATTGCCAAAGAATCAGGAGGAGCTTTGGCTTGCATTAAAAGAGACATGGGAAAACATCGAACAGGAGTTTATTGACAGATTATACGACAGCCTGTCCGGTCGAGTGGGAAAACTGTTGAAGGGAAAGGGTGGGACAACTCACCTTTGACGTTCTGTGAGTGTGTTCTATTTTATTTCGATGCTTGGGGATTTTTCTGAGGCAAATTCTCCCAGTCGATCAAAAACAGATTAATAATTGGATCACCTGCCATTTTCAATCCCACATACAACACCGAGTTCTTAGTGTATATGTTTGATATTTTATACGTGTACACTACATCCCTTCTACTACAATTTGAGCATAAAATACCCAGTCAAAAAACGTTGAGCATTGAGCACGATCTTAATCTTTTCTGAAGTCCACGTGATCCAATACTTTTTCGGACTCAGTGTAGTTGTCGTGTTGTTTTTGCTCCTTTCTGGGAAGTAGAAAGGAATATGCCCAGATAGTAGTACACAGGTTCAAGGAGGTGGAAGCAGACAGTAATTGGTCTGACGGTGGATCTCTTTTTTTTTTTTTGGAGCGTTGGGTCCAAGTTGGGTCTAACCTAACGATACTCAGGCAGCAGAAGCATTCCGAGGTCGTCCGCTATTTGTTCTGGTTGTAAGCCAGATGTTGCCGGGGAAGTTGTCCTGGGCTTCGTAGTGACCCCATTAACACTGTTTACCGCGGTACGAAGCAATGCTCAAAATCCTTGAACAGCGGAGATTTATTGAATTAGTAGGGGTGCTCAATTCTTAGGTCGACCTGATCAGGTCGCCGTTTAATTCGAAAAACATTTGATCCTTTGATCGGCTGTCTCGGCTGTGTGTATCCCAAGATCCAAACCAAATCTACACAGCAGAAAAGCTTATGGTGTGGCCTCAATGGTGTTTGAGGATACCCAGATACAGATCAATTGCTTTTATTTGAAGATCAAGAGGCAATTGACACCGAACTCTTTGTGGATGATACGTCGGAGGTCCTCGAGATTTCTGCACTAAATTGGACCGAAATTGGTTGACAGTATGAATGTACAAAGTCGTGCGCGTGTACAACGCGTGTACAAGGAGATGGGGAAGAGCGAATGTACACAACGAGCAATCACAGAGTACTGGCAGAGTGATCGGACCTTCGGCGATCAAAGGATCAAATGTTTTTCGAATTAAACGGCGACCTGACCAGGTCGACCTAAGAATTGAGCACCCCTAGTGGACCCGTCCTACAGAATAAATTGCATCCTTTTATACACACGCATCTGAGGCGTGTACGGCAGTTGGGTGGGTGATCTCACATACTTAAGGAACACCTCTAAGGCGAGGAATGAGTCCGTGAAGATTCGTGACTAGACAACATCGTCTTTATAAACCCATACGGACAGAAGCCCTCTTTCGTGCAGGCGAGGTAGCGCCGCCTCAATTTCAAGTGCCAGCTTCGACTCGTCCTCTGGGCGATTAAGACTCTGCTGCTGCACACTCATATCCAAGGACACTTGACGTAGAGCCGGCAGGCGCCGGAGTACGATTGCCTCAAAGTCGCTCATGAACGTAGCCCATGAGGCTGTTACAATAGTCCTGGTGGCCGCGGAAAGGTGCATGCTAGTGATGCAGTTGTCGCTGGGCAGGCTGGCCAGCAAGGTGTTTAATGCAAGCCCATAGCCGAAAGTGGTGCAGTCTATATGAACGATGGCAGGGAGAAGGCTGACGTCGAGGACCTGGTGGGGTCTGTCTGCGATAAAGTCATAAACCTTATGTGGTACGGGATTAATACGCGCGCAACGCACCGTTTGCATCGATGCTCAGGCGCTCGACAGTGGCACCCGTCGACGCAAAAATGCCTTCAGCGCCGAACCAGTGGTGTTACAACCCTAACATGCCTCAGGGCAGTGAAGTCAAAAGGGCAGGCAGCGTCATTTAGCAGGTCAAGGGCCCCAGTCGAGGAGAAGAGTGTTAGCTTTTGGATCCTCGGACGATGCAGCGGAGGTTGTGATCCCAAGAATAATGATCCTGGAATCGGATTGTAACCGGTTAGGGAGATGCTCTCGAGTCCCGCACTGCAGTGCGAAAGGATGGTCTGCAGTGGGTCATAATCCGGGTTGTCGGGTCCCCGGATTTCCAGGGCCTGGAGAGATGGAAGCCCGATAAGTGTATTGACGCTGCTGAGGAAGTCGTCCCCTGGCACATATAACATGCGATCGAACCAGAGGGTGTGCAGCTGGGACCAGGGAATTCTTGCTACACTATGTCGACAAAAGAAATGTCACATCGGTTTTTGGACTATATCTCAACATTGAGACAACATTTTTGGGTCAACCAAATGTAGGATCATGGAGAAGGAGCCTACGGATCGTTCTGTATAAGTGATAAGATCAAAATATATTGATGTGCCATCACTTGAGGCTGAATACAGAAAAAAACCAGAAAACCGATTTTTTTTTCTCAAGCCAGGATTTTTTTGAGCACAAGCCTAAGCCATCAAATTGTAGGCCAGGATGTTCTATACTATCCCACATTTTGAAATGTGCAAAAATATACAGGGGATAGTAAGATATGTGGCCTACAAAATGGCGACAAATGGCAAAAAATGGCAAAAAATGGCCAAACAGCCAAAAATGGATAAAAGTGGCCATTTTGTAGGCCACATATCTTACTATCCCCTGTATATTTTTGCACATTTCAAAATGTGGGATAGTATAGAACATCCTGGCCTACAATTTGATGGCTTCGGCTTGTGCTCAAAAAAATCCTAGCTCGAGAAAAAAAAATCGGTTGTCCGGTTTTTTCTGTATTCAGCCTCAAGTGATGGCGCATCAATATATTTTGATCTTATCACTTGTACAGAACGATCCGTAGGCTCCTTCTCCATGATCCTACACTTTGGTTGACCCAAAAATGTTGTCTCAATGTTGAGATATAGTCCAAAAACCGATGTGACATTTCTTTTGTCGACATAGTGTAGCAGGAGCAGAGTTTTCACCTCGCCAGTGTGGAGGGTCAGAGAATGGACATAATTGATTAGGTGTGGCGATGATTCCATCAGAGCAGCAAGCCGACCTGCGTGAATCTGCTGCTGGGTGATTACTATGCCATTCCAATTCGCTGGAAGCATGATTTCGCGAAATATGTGCGACTGTGCTTGAGCGACAAAGGAGCGGCACACAAGAGAGCTCGACTTCAATGCGGACGGACTGTCGTGGAGGAAATCGATGATAATGTCCCACAGCTCCTGGACGGAAGGCCAGGCGCTGCCATTTCGAAAACAACGGAGGGACTGGAGCTGAGCGCTGAGGGATTCAAGTCGACGTCGTGGTCAAATCGTGCGTGTGACATGGCAACCGAGTGAATCGATGTTGCTAACCTGAGAGTGATGACACCTTTTGAATGTGTGGGAAGAACAAATTACTGCTCCCTTGTTTCTGAATCTTCATAAGTTATTAGCTGGTAAGCTTAAAGCTGAAGAATTTAGACCAGGGGCCGAGCAATGAACAATACAAGAAATCCCTAATTTTGTGCTTCGAAGAACCAAATATCGCGTTCTTTGCTTTCTTCCACTGAGACTCCACACAAGCCTATGAATGCGCTCCTCAAGCTGTAGAGCATCGGTGGGGTATCGGGCGGGAGCCCACGGCCCTCCCATGATCCCACAACAGTGTAGTTATGGCCGAGAGCGGGGTTCGACTCCCCGTCGATGCACGACCCAATGTTCGCCGATTTCTTTTTATTTTGCTTCTCCTTCCAAATCCAGCCGAAAAACTCATGTCAAGGATGCGGAGAGAGTGGAAATTCGTGAGAAAGGGAACACGCACCTAGTCCTAAATCTCAGTTGCACAGCTGAGGTTGTGTTGAATTTACAGATGTTGCGTACACCTCCATGATGTCCTCTGCGTCGCAGGAAATCAACCTCCCATTAATCCTGAACTATTCAGAGGTACAAACGTCGACGGGGTGTCGGCAACCCACGGCGCTTCCATGACTTTGCGAAGCCAACGTATTGGATGGGCCGAGAGCGGGGTTCGACTCCCTGTCGATGTATGCTGGGATCTCCAGGTCTCTTATTTTTTGTCTTCATTTGCTTGCGACCCCAGCAGTCTGCCTATTCAGATGTGCGACGTTCCGTCTCCAACAGTTGTATTCTGCGCCGAAGACCGTAATACCGAAGGAAAAGCGGACCTCCGTTCTTTCGTGGTCTACTGCACATTTCACATATTTGGTTTAGAAAATTGGGCTCCAAGGAACTCTTGCGACGGAGTGTTACAAGCGTCGGTTGGGTATCGGCAGCCCACAACCCTCACGCGCTGTTGGGTATCAAAGATTCCGTAATGGGTTGAGAGCGGGGTTCGACTCCCCGTCGAATCAAAGCGTGTTCTCGCGACGTTTTCTGGCCACCACAACGCGGAAATACAATTCAAGGACCATATGCCTTGTGCGTCATAACATATGAGTTGTATATCATTTGGAAGGCAGCAATCATGGCTTTCTGGCCATATTTATGTTTTGAGGGGTTCCGCTCTGAGATTTGTGTCAGATCAGGAGCTTTCATGAGATTACCATGGAGGCGTTCAAAACTCCCTCAATAATGGTGCGCTTGCAATGGGCTCTGGTGTAGTACCCAGTAATTGTTGAGAAACTCACCTCCATTCATTATGGAGCTCTCCGACTTCTCGGAATACCTATGAACGCGACGACGCGTTCTACCCCAATTAATTCTCGGGGTGATTCCCTTTCGGGGATTCCATCCGTTATGCGTGACCGTCGCCAGCACATCAAGGACGCGCGTCGCCAGTCCCTCTTTCCTCAGTCGTTGTCACTACTATGTGCACGTCTGAGGTACGGACTCTCTTATATATTCTTATACACTGTACTTACTGTTGGATAGAACTATTACTGAGGTTCCGTTCTCATTAGTAATAGTCCATACACGGCTATGTACTAAACCTAATACACAGGGGAGGAGGGGTCCCGAGACCGTCAAAAATGGAGGGGAATCGGAAATTGGTTGTGGATAATAAAATTTGCAGCAAGGTCCTAGGAAATGGTTCAGCTATTGCTAGACTATTTCACGGCATTCAGTAACCCGATCAGACTGCGTAATAGTTTCCATTCGAGACGCGATATTCCATCTAATGCTAACCTAGAATACCGCTATCACTTTGTTACCCTTCTTGGAACCACTGGCTTCCGTCTGCGGCCTCAAGGTGGCATCATTCGCTGGGTTGTGGAGAATACTCAATTCGTAGCCCCGGAGGCACAGGGTCTCGATTTGTTCTTGATAGTAGCGGAACATGCCATCATCGGATTTCTCATCGTTCCAAACGGTCTTGATATCATTATTGTTCTAAAATATTTTCAGCACCTTCTCTGCAATCTCTCGCTTGCACCGCTTACCTTGAACTCGACGATGCCAGTTGTCTTGTCCCGTTTGTTCTCTATGACTTTATCGTGGTCGTGTGTCCATACGTTTAGGATATGCCGTCCGCTACCCTTGTCGGCCTTGCTGCCCTTAAAAATGTGGTCGCGGATTGATTGGCTGAAAGCGGGCTTTGCAGCGTCTGTAACGCATGGATCCACAGCTGGCGGAGCGGTGATCTGAGGGTGTCTCAGCACCTTAAGCTGGATGAAAATACACAACCACATACCTATTCAGCGGCAAGCAGCTTTTCACATGTCTTCTTGCTCGCCGCCAAAATTAGGCCAGTGGTCATCTCTGGGACATTTGCCGCCTTTCACAATGAATGCGCACTGGATCCCAGCGCCCACTGGTAAATGTCGTCAGAATCTATCCATGTACTTGAAGCGATAGACTTACCGCAGGTGGCGCAGTCGTCGACAGATGCGCAAAGTTCAGCCGCGTTGGCTCTTTCGCAGTCCTCGGTGTCGGAGTCCACGCGGGTCTTCACGCCCTTCTTGCTGCCCTTCTCGCGAACAGGGCACGCCACGGGCTTTGGCGCTGCCTTGACAGGCTTCGGCGCCGTCTTTTTAAGCACGGGCTTTGGGACTGACATGCTTCGGCACAAGCTGGCAAGACTGTTAACGTTTCAAGTAGAGATATCACAGCGTTCTCGCAGCGTGCAAGTAACAGTAAGAGGTCAATCCATTATTTCAAACAAAAGTAACTGGTACCACCAGCATGTCGACGGCGAGCGAGAGCTTAAATTGACGAGAATCAACCTATTCCAAAAGCATCGTAGATCTCGATCACATACACAGTGTGGTTCCCCGTCGGGTCGCCGGTGTAGAGCGTGATGAGCTGAAACATGACAGAGGAAATCGCGCTGGTGTCCCGGGGGTCGCGGTTCGTTGGGGCTAGTTCGAGCACCGGAGCGCCGCCAGGAAACCCGCCGCCGATGGGGCCGGTCACGACGCTGATCTGACTGCCAAAACAAAACAAAAAACAATGAACGATAGAATCAGGAACGCGGAACGCACCTGTTCTGCTTGAAGTAGCGCTCGGACGCGTGTGTGAGATTGAAGGACTGCGGGCGGCGTTAGGGTTATTGTTGGACTGCGGGGCCATTGACATGATTGTGGAACTTACCGCGTTTTCGGGGAGAACGTGGCCCAGAGTGGGCGAGATGATCTTGTGCCCGAGGACAGAGGTAGCAGCAGTGAAAAGAGCGGCGTCTGTGGCAGTGGAGAATTTTATGACGAAGAGATTGGTTAGTGTGCGGAACGTAAAAAGAGTGGGGATTCGGCGCCGCAAAGCGCTCGTTATTTATACGGACGCGTCCCGCACAGTGGAGTATTGCGTGCCATTGTACGTAGTGACCGGGATGTGGCCGTCGGGATTAGTTTTGCTAATGCTTGCTTGAGTCACAAAAAGTTCAAACAGCGGGAAACGCCCGAAAATGAATAATGGGTCTAGAAATCTTTCCTTCTCATATTTTCATCCTCTGCAGCGCGAGCAAATGCACATGAGCCAACAACTATTTTTGGATCCATATTCTAGTTGCCCGTTGTTGCCGACAGCGCCTTCCGCGGTCAAACATCAATTGGCCTAAATTCGAAGTTCCATTCCTCGAACCGCGGCGTCACGCTGTTAAATGGTCGTACGCTTGACTGGTGGACAGACTGCGGTGGCATCTGCCTGCAAGAGTTGTTGCATCACAACATTGCGAAAGAAACAAGCGGCAAACTCACGTCGTCGGTGATTTTCTGCAGGCTTCGAATATTGATCTTGAGCCCGTCCTCTGCCAACGCGCGCAACGCGTCCAACCCCTGCTGCACCTCTGACACGACGGCGGGTGGGCGGTCGAAGCCCGCAGTCGGCGCGAGGACAAGCTCAAACGATTCGAGTCGCGCAGCTCCGTTGCCGCGTCCCTCCCATCGCGACGCCAGCAGCACAGTGAGCTCTGCATAAGGGATCTCCACTGTCTGGAGGCACGGGTTATGGGCGAGGGACCGTATGTTAGGAAGGAAGTTTGGTTCAGCCAGGACGCGGAACAAGTGCCTGAAGCTATAGATGTTCCACTCCAGATCCGTTAGCTGGACGACAGAAGCGGTGGGCACAGCGCGGAGACACTCGATCGCGGAAGGAACATCGGTGTTGTCAAGGACGATGGAACGCAGCGCACAGGCGGAGCGCGCGACCAATGCCACGAAACGCGGGGATATGACCCGTGGCGACATGGGCGGCTCGAGCAGCGAGAGCTCGACGTGTGTGAGAGCCGGAAGGATAATGTAATCGAGATCGGAGGTGGACTGGTATTTGGCGAACTGGAGCGTGTGGAGGCGGGCGAGGCGCACGGATATCGGCGGCATGTCCGGGGACTCAGTCAGGTCCACGCGGAGCGTCTCGAGATCGGGAGTGTGGTGCAGAACCTCAACGCATTGGGCGGTGGTCTGCCCACTGAGTTCGAGATACGTTAACTGCGCCCAGGGAAGAGTGATCCACGGCAGAGGAAAATTGATGAGAGCCAGCTCGCGTAGCTTGGGCGCATCGGCGAAGGCAGTGACCGGGGCAGGGGTGCCGTTGAGATCTTCTGGCCAGGCATTGAGGGTAATTTGCAACTTCCTGAGACCTTGCATACGCCCACGATATAAATCGCTGGGGAAGGTGGTCGGGATGTCCACCGAACAGGAGAAGGCCCGAATTTGGTGAAAAGACGGCGCTAGGGCGGTGGAGATAATGTCCTGAACATTGAAAGGACAATTAAGGCGGATATCCAATGGATGACCTCCGCTGCGCGGGAGCCAACACTCTAGAAGCTTCTGGGTGGTGGGTATTGCGTTCGGCGAAGTGCATACCCGAAAGCAGGACCAGATGGGGCGCAGGGCGAGTGCAATTTCCCTCCATGCGCGGCATACACTGGCCAAAAGCAACGGGCCGCAAGGCTCTATCCATCCTGGAGCATGAGGAACATTTGGATCATCCCCGCCGATTTGGGCGTTATCGACATACTGCAGGAATACTTCTGCGATGACTTCTGTGGGTAAAGTGAGAACTGGGTAGACGACGGAGTGGAGGGCGTCGACTATGGGCTTCCGATCTGCATCCAAACAACGGAGCCTAGCTCGAAGCTCGGCCATTTCGTCGTCAATCGCAGCCAGGCGACTGCGAAGAGTACGTGGAGTCGACATGGATGGTGAAAAGAATAGAGTTTGATGGGGTTTGTGACCAATCATCCCACGGTCACGCTTTTCGCCCTCGCCTCTCCCCATCATCACGGCGCGTCCAAGTCACATTCAATTCGAATATTACCCTCGTTCATGAATGGGCTAGACTCGAATCAATCGCTATTGGGGGGAACCGGTGTAAGTTGCGCGGAAAGGTGGTGGTAGGAGGGAAAAGGTGGGCCGCTTACCAAACTACACGAACACCTAGTTGAGCCCAAGTTGAGCCAACCTTGCGGACAGTGTGGCAACTCGTCAACCTTCACACTGGAGAATTTTTCTTGACCTCGCCAACGCCAGCCGACGAGTCCGAGTCTGAGAGCGTCGCAGTTAACACATCCCCTAGGAATTCCTAGGATGTTCCTGCAACAGCGATCCCCGAAGACATGGTTATACCACTTCAACCATGGTGCTTAGTGAGCCGCCCTCTTTATAAATTCAGGCCGTCTGTCTGTCTGTCTGTCTGTCTGTCTATCGGAAGCTTTTAAGCTCCACTAATTCCGCTCTCGGTTCCACTTGCCGACACCTGCCTTAAATCAGGGCTGACTTATTTATTACAATGCTTGCTTAAACGAACCTCTTATAAATTTGTCTGATAGAATTCTGGGAAATAGTGAACATTCAAATTTCGGCTCGGCAAGCCTCAACTTTGGCTCCCGGTCGGCGCAACCCGCCGCTTCCACACAAACACCTTTCATCACTTCTCCTTCAATTAAACTCGGGTCATGCGTTCACTCGGATTTCTCACTGTGAGCCTGAATCCAGGTAAAAGAGGATACTGGGCCGCTTGTACCGTTTAAAAAATGACGAAAAAAGCCACTCGATCTTCCTCTGCAGACAGCGTGATTGGAAACATCTGCGGTCGACTTGCCTACTTCTCCGGGGCCGGAGTCCGACAACAGTCCGACAACCATGGGCGTTCCTGAGATCCTATCAAGCTCTACCATTGTCCGTCAGCACCGGCGGATTGATCGCAGTCCGCAAGCAACGAGATGAAAAGTCCTCCACATCCGTCCTCGACTTCAGCTCCTGGATTCACCTGGACGAAAACGACACTTTTATTTCAAAGCCAGTGTATATACCGATTTGAGCGTTTTCAGCACTCTTCCCATAGTCCTTCAAGACAGCCGGGCGCAAACTATCTAGACCGATATACCTCGTGCTACATATGTGAAGGCTGCTACAGTATGAAGTCCCGAGGAAACATGTTTGCCACGACCGCGTATCTGTGTACGTATGCGTTCTTCAAGCTTGCTCGCTACTGAGCTCTGAACTCGCTTGCCGGTAGATCGATGCATCGGTGGCTACATGTTGCCGACCTGGTCAAGCACTCGCTTTTTCGGTTGCGCGCAGACGGGCAGTGTCGGGCCACAGGCAATGAAGACGTTGACGCCCGGAGGCTCTGGGCTTCATCTTACTGTTCCGCACTGATCAATAACCGTCCGGACACATATATACTTATGAAATGATATGAGATAGCTCTGCGAAATCTCGGTGACAAGCATTATTCACGGTAGGGGTACATATGACACGGGCGGGCGATCGTAGGAAGTTCACCATTTAGCGTAGGGCAAAAACTTCCCTCTGCACGATAACTTATCAGCGTTTCCTCGCACAACGAGCAGACGAAGACGCACTCGAAAGTCAAAACGACACGATCGCCCTGTGGATCTGGCTTCTTGGCGATGTTGACCTTGCAAACAGTCAACGAGAGATTCATCAGAAGGGGGGGGAGGCATGTGTACTTTGCAGTCGCCCATGCTCATGATCCCGTTACCAAACTAGAAACGCAAATTATTAAATGATTGAATAACGCGGAACCGGCTGGCACACTTTCTCGTGAATAATGGCCTTGATCGCATATCCATACACAAGGACACCCTGAAGCATACGCCGTCAGTCAAAAGTTCGCTACCACAATCTGTAAATGACTTACCTCGTACAGACGATAGATAACAGGGTCAGTGGGCGGCATCGGTCCGAGCCCGCGCCTTGGCCAATAATGCTCTCCGAGCGTTGCATGAAGCTCCGGGGTTGGCACCTCAAGAAATTCGCCCAGTTTCTGGAGCTCCTCTGAGGTAAATTTGGCCTGAGGTTTAATATTATTATCTTGTAGAAGCCAGTATATGCTGGAGACATACTTGGCCATAGAAGGCTGAAGCGACCCAAACCTCGCCCGTACCAATTGCTTTTGCGATCTCTTCGAAGGTCACACCTGGGCGAATGGCGTTAAATCGAATGGAAGTACCAATATTTGGAGAAATTGCTAGCACCTTTGCAAGCCTTCGCTTCGAAGAGCCTCGCGTTGATTTCTGGCAGATCGGCATAGGGAACGGTATGTCTAGGGATTATCTGTTGGACATGAGCAGAATGAAGCTGGGACAGTTGGACACGCACTGCAGCTGAGGCTTGCGACATAGGAGTGTGAATGAGGAACGGACAGACTCGCTTCCCTTATAACATAGGGCGTGGACCGCCAATGTAACACCCTAGTTTAGAATCCCCGACGGAAGCCGAATGAGTGGAATGCTGACTGATTCATGTCATTGTGGAGAAGACATCGGAGCCTATACAAATTGATGCCACTCTAAGTTTGGCAGTATCATTTTGAGTAAATTTCGAATGCTCAAACACTTACTAGTCTTCAGAGGCTTGGAACCCTGAGGATGCTCCGTTGAGCAACAAGAAGGTTCTTATAATGAGTCGAACTCACCGTTTCGGTGAATGAAATGAATCCAACGATTCCGAATCCATCCATAGCCTTGTGGAATCATTGTCCTAGTTCTTCCGTTCATATGTAATCGGTAAATTGTTAAAGCCCAGACCTAAAACGGGAAATATGCGAAAGAACGTGGGACGAACGTTGGAAACATTCCCAGAACAATTAACTCGAGCCCTTCGTGAAAAATGCGCCGTCGAGCCAAGGTTCGCTATTCCACTGGGTGAGCCTCAGAATAATAAACGCCACAATTTCGGATTCTTCCCTACGGCCTTGCCACAAAGCATGAATAAACGCGTGCGGTGGGTTTCCTAAATGTTCCGACGACTTCTCACCGGCGAATTTTTTACAACTACAAATTCCTTTAGAAGTAATGAGCAGCGATAATCATAGAATGCGCATATTGAGTCCAGAATACGAGAAATTCCAGCCATGGCCTCGGCATTCCTCGTGAAGACGGAGATGGACGGAGATGCTTGGGTGCGACCACGACCAATAAAGCAAGTGGGAGCGGGGGGAAACTCGACATGATAGATCCATACCAAAAAACATCGAAATGAAAATAGCCGTTACTATTCCGGATGCTTCCTTGCGCCTTGACAGCAATGCAGTTCTGGCCTAGTTGTTCCGATGACATTTGATCGGTAAATTCTTGCAAGCCAGGCGTAGCAGAATACGGCTAAGGACGCATGGGCTGGTTTCAGGCGCGGTTAAATCATTTCAAGTCACCAAGAGCAAATCGCTTTGGAGGAAATCGAGAGGCATCCAGGTACATGTACCTAAGAAAACCAGAAAACCAAGCAATGTCCTCGATTCTCTTGGAAACAGAGATGATGAAGCAGCCCGAAGAGAGGAAGAATGAACGTGAGTCAAACTTGGTGGAAAATAGCTGGCGACCGTAAGATTGGTATGACGAGATGAACCTCAAGGATGTGTGAGATGTGACCCGGATTGACCCGACGTTATGTCGTCACCGATGTGGTAGGTTCCGGAGCTCGGACCGCACTTGTTCGTGTGTTTCCGTCTACTTACGCACCCGGGTCATTCTGATTCCATAGTCTAGTCATATATAGTCTATTTAAGCACATGAAGAAATAGCTACAGTAGAATACTTCCCATTGAACAAGGAGATCATTCCACCGTTCTCTTGTTCCCACTCTCTGAGTTTCCCGACATTTGCGTGCTTCACTCCGAAAGGACTCTCGAAGCCTCACATCAGTGACCTCGCCATTTCCTCCGACGCAATCCGTTTGAATTGAGCGGTGCGCCTCGTGGTCAATTTGCTTGCTTCTTTTTTGCATAAGTCTGCAGGCTGGTGAATTGTTCAAGGAGTGCCACTACGAAAGCCGCAATGGCGGAGCGCTGCAAATGACACGACAAGTGTGGCCGACCCCCGGGCCCCAATTGATTGCTAAAAATTGAACTTTACGAGTCTATGACGACGCGTCCCGGTCACATAAACTGCTCTTTATTTCACACCGCTTCTTCGTCTTGTCACAGGATCCCGTTGGCTTCTCTATAATCAGCATCCAAATTTATTGAAGAGTCACAATATCCCAACATTCGCCTAGGCTCCATCTTCATCGATGGAACACAGTCATTCATCTTGAGCTCTGTTATTTGTAAGCTGACCCCAGAGTCGTCGATTTCTTCACTGCGCACGAACCACACGTCGAGGCAAAGTACACCCGTACTCTTGGTATATTCCTGTAACCGGCACCAATGCGGCGCGTATCCGCATCTGTCTGCGTGTCTCAATTGGATGTCGAACTTCTGCTGGATTTTAATATCGCATTTCATCTTTCCGAGTCGAACAGCTGCGCTCTCCTGCCTTTGCCTCTGACCACTGATTCTCCTCGCGCCCATTTCCTGCTCCCCGGACCCGAAATCAGAAGATGCCGAAAAAATGTAGCATTGTCCTCCGAAATTGTTTCGTCGCGCCCCCTTGCATAATACAAGATCTTATGCCCCAATTTTATATGTGAAACACAAGCCTTGTTCGTTCATCTCTGCAATCCTATGCAGCATCCCTCGGAGAATCGAGGGAGGGGAAACAGGGACGATCGCAAGACCGGGTGGATTCGGATGGAATGACTGCGCGCGAATTGAAGACATTTCAGGGATTGTAGCGCAGCGAGGACGCCGTTATTCTGACCTGCTGGAGGTGAGGCGCGCACTTATCGCCTATCCAACGCAATTCTACCATCCGTATAGCGCTGGGGTCTCACCGGAAATATTCCGTGGATGAATGGGAATAAATGCGAGATTGAGAGACGGTAAACCGATATTGAAATGCCTAGTGGTGGAGATCTAGACAGCCTGAACGCGGCGAGCCCAAATTTGTATCAGTTAACGCGGCATAAACGGTTCGGTTCATTTGAGCCGTCTCAAATTTAAATCCAAATATCTCGATTCCCCATGACAGTGAGGTATCTAGGGGCCGGGGTCAATGTCTGATTTGAGTCGGATTTTTCTGGAACTGACATACTGAATTTGAGATGGTCATTTCAGTTAGTATCCTAAACCCAAATACTATCTGAGACTGGCTATCCGGCCACCTAAGCATCTTTAGCCTCATTCTCGTACATAGCGACATTTGAATGCGTGTTTATGGGGTCCCAAATGATGTACCACATACTATAAGTGAACCTATTTTTCCTCCAGAATTTAGAATACGATTTCATGCCTGGCTGATTTTTTTTTTCTGGGCATGTCCCAAAATGGCAAAACTAGCTATCCGGCCACCTGCCCAATTCACTCATTGCGAGTGGTGCTGTTTATCCCAAGATATGCCAAACTATATAATTGATATGAATGTATTATTATGTGCAGAGAAACTTCACATCTATGCAGTATCAGGACTGTATCCAGATGCCTTTCTGACACAGAAGGTGGGTGAAATTGCTCTGTGGACGGAATGGCTTGTGTTACAGATGACAAAAAGTCTCGATGTCCCAGGTTGAAGTGTATATATTGCCTAGGGATGTACTTGGACTTAGCTGAACACCAAGAATGTCCCTTACGCACTCACAACCAGCTCGAAAAATCCATACGTATGCACCAACAAATTTGGCGGATTTCTGTCATATCACGCCGTGAACGAGGAATAGGAGAGTTAAAAGCCTGCTAACTTGAGATAAGAAACATCAAATGGGTGCAACAACATTGGCCAAATCCTATGTCCGTAGCAAGCAACGGGTGTGCGCAACACTGGCGGCCAGAACGCGCAACTCAGGGCACATCAAATTTCTCCTTGAGGGTCCTGCACTTGATACAAAGCCTTTGTCATTTAGTGAGTCTAACTGTGCAATTCCTCAGATTCAGGGGATGAGAACGAGCCCCCAAAGTCTTGAATCAGCTAAGATTTGGTCGAGAAACAGTCAGAAAGGCAGTGCGATGGCGGTTCCAGAATAAGAAATGATGTTCACACGCTGACATCCTGATCGGAAACCTCCCACAGCTTTTGATCGCCGGCTTGCCGTGCCTCCAAATTTGACATACGGTGTCCTCATAGGTCGTCTAACATCGTACAGGTGCCAGATCTAGGAATTTTATATTGCATAGGCTTATAGTATCCAAGTGGCCGGATACCTAGTTCGGCCGGATAGGCAGTCGCATATAGTACCGTCTTCAAGGAATGCATTAAGAGACGGATGAGCTTATGGCGGGAGTTTGCGGCGGTGATATGTAAGATGGCCAGGCGCCGGCGGGGGTCTTTCATCGGTGTTCAAAGGTCAGAATGAAAACCCACAGAGGCTTGAACACTTCGGACAAACTTCGCGCGGGAGGAAAATGCTGGCGAGGAACTTAAACCCATTATTCATGTTGAATTTCTAGAGACCACAAGATACGTGGAAGCCCGACCAACGAGAGAACCAGATAGGCCTAGGCTGCCAGGAAGGCTCGAAGGTTGGTCAAATAAAGATGCCGGATACCTAAACATTTTAAGTGGGGATTCAATTGAGCATTACCGTGACATTCCATGTTAAGACAAGACACGGCGCGCCGTGAGGATTGAGGAAGCTTGGGAAGTCATAGGTTTCAGGAACAGAAGACACTTGCTGGTTACAAGTCCAAGGTTGGAGAGAGTTGGAGCCAATGAAGGGTTCATCGTCGCACTGATTGGCCGAAGCCACGGCATACAACTGCCCGTCTACGGCCGTCGGCAAGGGCCGAGAACCATGTGCCGATGTGCCGAGAAGGAGCGGCAATGCTTGCCGACCTCGGATCGGCCGGCAAGCACAAGCCAACGGAGCGCCGCGCGAAATGACCATTCTTCTTCATCCTTAGAGACACCTGGCTTTGACAAGCTCTCAGACTTGATTCTGGGACTCTGATATGGCATAAAACTGACGAGTCTTGACTAATGTTGTCAAAACTCGAAAAGTCGAGTCGCGACTTGCCAAGTCGACTTGATTGAGCAGTCGACTCGACTCGGCTCGACTTCGCTTAGTGAAGTCACTTGGAGCGACTTCAAGTCGACTCGAGTCGGCCAAGTCGAGGGCAATATTTGATAAATTGGCTAAACCACCCCTGTGTCGAATAGGAATACTATACGAGTGCATATATCTTGAACTAAATGAAAGTTGACATAAAATAAATAAAATAGCATCTATTTCATTTGTAATTTGTGGCGATCCCAAGTTCCCATTCTGATTATGCAGGTCAGATGCATTTATAACCTGTCATATAGCATAATATAATTTTTGATATTTTTCTGGGTTTAATCGCTGTCAGAAACTGGATAGAAACGCAAAATGAAGCCATGGTGACACGGGTGTCACGCGCCAGTCAGACATGTCACACCACGTCACATGCGTGACAATCACTTCAAAGAAAAATTTTGAAATCAATTCCAACCGTTGTTATTCATGAAAAGGAGCATCCAGTAAAAATCACCGACTCGAGTCACTCAAGTTGACTCGAGTCGACTTCCTTCGACTCACAAGTCACATCAAGTCACGCTCGTGACTCGACTTCGACTCGGTTCAAGTCGACTTCGAAAGTCGACTTGTGAAGGCTGAGTCGCAAGTCTTGACAACATTAGTCTTGACAATCTTGACCTGTTTTCTGCACAATTCGGTACCGCGAACTTGAATGGCTTAAGCTTGACAGCTCTACGGACCTTCACTTTCCAAGGATTCCATGAACGCCGAACGCCGAAAAAAAGGATATTGACTGTGTCTGTCCTGACCGGCCATCTGGCGCGATGGGCAGGTGTCAAAATACTTTTGAAATGTTTAATAGGTGTTTCAGACATCTCCTTTTTCATCCCAACTTGGGTCCCAACTTCGTCCCCAACTCGAGACTCAACTTGACAGGTTTTTGACCCGGGATGCAGAACGAACGCCCCAAATAGGTTCGGTGAAGCTGGGACTTGAAGTCGGGGCCGAAGTTGAAGTTGGATGTCAAGTCGTGGTCCGGTGCCCGACTTGACATCCAACTTCGTTCCCGAACTATTTCAAGTTCCAACTTCGAGCGAAGTTGGGGACGAAGTTGGGACCCACGTTGCGGAATGCCTGAAATACCCTATTTTAAATGTTCCGGTCAGAATGCGAATCCTTGGAGGTTTGGCCTCGATTTCCTGTGCTCTGGATTGGCCTCCCGGAGCTTGACTGTAACTGTGTGGTATCTGGCGCCCATCTCTCAAATTGGCCCGTCGGCTTCTTTGACGGACGGGTTGATTATGGATGACTCTTTCTCATTGGATAATCCTCGATCGTGCTTCCAGGGACTTTCTGCTTGCTCGACGCACGCACCCGTCTTAACCCCTCCGGCAACGTTGAAAGCACATCAATTCTGGTAGTTAAATTTAGCTTTTTGCATCAGTATCATACTCATCCACAGCTGACGAGCCGAGAAAAATTCTAGTCCAACTGGTTCACTGCACAGTGCCGCCCGATGCTTGGCAGATGTTGGTTCCCTCAACTCGGCTACACGGACTGCTCGGCTATACGGACTGCTCGGCTATACGGAGGACAATCTTACAATTGGCTGACTCACGATCGGCTGTCATCAGACTCATCTGTCGTCCACCATGATGTCACGCCTCACGAGAACGTCCTTGGGAACGTCCTTCGCTCGTCGTTTCCCACCATGTCCACCATTGCGCCCCCAACGCCTCAGCCCATCCAACCGGGCGTCATCCACAGCGCCGCGACGTACTCATCCGCCAAAGTGCTCGAAGAGCTCCTCCACAAGGACTATGTCTCCCACCACTGCTTCTTCAACGATCTCGGATTCCACAATCATCTGCCGCACCAGTACGTGTACTTCACTGTCGTACCACCCTCATTCACACAATATTGTCGACCAGTCTGGTGGCGGCGTACGACATGGGTGCCCCCGCCGGCGCTGTTGAAACTCATCTACGAGGACTTGGCTCCCACTCTGCGTCCCATTGACCGTCAGGGCGAGGATATCACCGAAGCCAATTGGACCACACGATTGGGCGAGCGCAAGTGATCATTATTCTATCGCAATGTTT
>JARJLF010002163.1:0-48232 GCA_029378395.1 Mycena leptocephala
TGGTAAACGCGTTTGCCGAGCTGGACAATTTGCTCTCGCAGCCGGCGTATAGTCGGCATCCTTGCGCGCCACAGGACCGGTGTTTGCATGAGAGTTGGCATGTCCGACATAACGGGAAGGTGGTAGACCTCACTCAGTATGTCCCTCTCGTTATATGACCGCGGGCGACGCTGATAATGAGCGCCAGACGTTTGCAGCGATTCCTCCAAGAGTTCCAGCAGAATCCACAGCCCGCCCCAACGCGGGCCTTCGCGAGAAGACTCGCACTGCACGTCGTACATTTTCAGTACTTCGAGGGTGCCATTACAGTGTGTTCTTTTTCTTGCTTGCATTTGCCTCGGATGTTCATGCTGAACTAGCGCTCGTGGATCCGACTTTCGTTTGACATGAATGAAGCGGCCTTGCGGAGCTCCACCGCTGCTATTCGTACAGCGGCGATTGAACTCGCTACGATGCGGCACGATCGTGAGTTATTGAAGAGGCAGCAAGCAGCCATAAAACGTGAATTCAGGGCGAATCGACTTCGGTCTTAGAATATTTATTTGCACCCGTCGTTATTTAATAATAGAGGTGTTTTTTTCAAGCGACGTCCAGATGAGGGGTCGGTGAAATGTCCCAAACTCGTTCTGCTCTGTGCCGTCCTACTTCACCCAGTCTCATGAACCACAACTCCCCCACGACCGTCAAGACCGACCTCAGCTTCTTCAACTCTTCATCGGGCACTGTAAAGTAATCCTCATTGAGAACCACGATATCACCGTATCTGGCAACCTCCAACGCGCCGAGGAAATTTTCATCGGGCGCGCCCAAAAACCACTGATTAGCACGGGTGTACAGCTGCAATACTCCTCTCGACTAATCTGCTGGCCTGCATTGACGAGTTCTCCCTGGGCATTCTTCCCCGTTGTCGCATAGTACGCCTACACATGGATTCAGTATTGTGATCTGGATGCCAACTCTGCCGCTCTGTGCCTGTGGAGGCTACTGGAGCCGTAAGGAGACGAAGCAACGGGGAGGACGCACGGTGGCGTGGCTCGACTCTACGCGTCGTCGCAAGAATGGATGCAGAGAAAAGGTTATGAGCATGTCGAAGAGCTCCGGAAAGCTGGAACGACGCGCCCAGTGCGCAAACCAGCTCTACCACACATAGAAAGGAAAAGGGGTACGGAGCGCGGGCGACAGAAAAAAGGCAGGAAAAAGGCGACAGAAAAAGGCAGAAAAGATTCGGGCACGTGGACGCGAGCAGGAGTGACCGTGACATAGTCACGCCCATGTCACCTCAGCTTATCACCACCTCAAGCCGCTCGTGCCTCTCGTCGAGGTTATCTAGACTCGCTTTCGACTCGGAGGAAATCGCGCGCACCTGTACCCATGGATTCAGCATTGCGATCTGTATGCCCAACAAAAGTCACAAGCAACAAAGGGATCTGTTTATAAGAGACGAACCTGCATGCCATCGCCTCCAATTCCCGCATGTATTCCGCTGTCCACGATGAGCCGATACGGTGGGCCGGGCAGCGGCGTCGTAAATAGATACAGGAAGCTGGACAAGTTGACGCCGCACTCCAGCTTTTTCAGTCGCTGGATGAACTCGTCTGTGATAAACGGGACGTGGGCAATCACCCATCGCATCCCCTTGATGCTCATCTCGGCGTCCAGCTTCTCGAACGCCTCTACCTGTGTTTTGAAGTCGCTGTCTGTGATCGAGTGCACCTCCAAACGCCATCCTGCCTCCCGGACTTTCCGAATCGCCTCGTCAAACACCGGTCCACCCGAGTAGTCAACCGTCACAAACTCGCCCATACTTCCCGTACGCACCATGTCGTTACCGAAGAACCTGAAGGTGTTCTGTAGGCGCGCCGTCAACGTAGGCGTGTCCGCGGTCGCGTCCATGGTCAGGAAGTTGATGCGTAGGCGGAAGGTGGCGTCACCGTCGTTGTAGACGGAGAGAAAGGGAAGGTGCATGGTGTTGTTGTCCTCGTGGCCCGAGCCGTCCGTAGGCGTGTTCGTCGCGGGGAATGCGCCCTGGTCTAAATGTGTCGTCACACCCAGCGAAACTGCGTACGCCATGGCGTCGCGGACACCACGCTTGCGGTCATCGAAGGTGAGCTGTTGCCGCAATGCGAGGAGCGCCTTGCCATTCTCGTCGCCTGCCGCGATGGAGCCATCTGCGCCGATGGTCACGCCTGCAAAGAACGCTTTGCCAAGGGTATTAGTAACAGCCGGACCAGTAAAGCCAACGGAGATGAAGGCAGGGTGTTTGGGAAGAGCCTCGTCCAGTTCAGTGAGCGTGGGCAGCCGGTTCTCGCGGAACTGAATGGGGTTGAAACCGCCGATGGTCGTGATGAATTTATCGTCGGGCACGGTGCGGGCGCGCTTGCGGTACGTCTCCTGCACGTCGGCGATGGAGTAAGCGTTCTCGAGCGGCGTGTGGTAGCCGGGTCTGTTCCCGAGCAAGACGATGTGGTTGTGGCAGTCGATGAGCCCCGGGATGGCAATGTGACCATTGAGGTCGATTGTGCGTGGAGGAATCAGAAAGCACCGGCGAGCGTCGCCCTCGTCGTCTCCCACATACACGATCTTGCCGTCTCTGACAGCCACGACAGAGACGACCCGGTTCTCCGCGTCCATTGTGTGGATGCGGCCATTGTAAAGGATTATGTTCCCTTGTAGCGAGCCATCCTTGTTCTGCTGGCGTATGGTAGAGAGGATGCCGGTTTCTTCTTGTCCTGGGTTATTCATCCTCGTTTGCCTGAAGAGGACGACAGGACACGGTCCTTATATTTATTGTGGGACATAGTGGATCGAAGAGCGGAATAGATGCCGGGAAGGGGATAAGGAGCACCGAGACCGTGGCGTGTACCCAAAGATATTCCTGGAACCCCAAAATCACTCCCAGGACTGCCATGTAGCGCTAGCTGCAGAAATACCTATTGAGTGTAGAGGTACCTATTGAGCCTAGTCGATTTCGATGTGCAACCATTGCGCGACACCAAATGTGCGGAATTGCGCTGGAAAGTGCTTACTTTGGGAAGTTTCAGAAACATAGCAATTGTGTTTCTCAGCAATTGTGGTAAGACATATATTGTATGTGTGAAAAAAACGCGGGTAAAATGTCAAAATTTTATCATCAATGTATGTAGAAGAGCGGGGAAGAGTCAAGATGTCCTTGCAGCTTTCTGAGGATTAGACAGGAAGTCATCGTTGAAAGAGAAGTTCGAGCTCTTCAACCACTCAAACTGGAGGACGCCATGTTAGAATTGTATGTGATTGAAATGAAGCACCTACCCCATCCTTGTCCGCCTCGATGTGACTATCGCTCTCAGCTCTAACCACGACATACCGGCGGTAGTGCTTCATGATATTAGGCTGCATCTGCATTGAATCGAGGTCCTCCGATATCGCGGCTTCAATGGCAGAAGCCCATTCTGCCTGCGGAATATTGGAGTACTTGGCGCTAAAGGCGTTCAAGCAGTATTCCAGGACGTGACGAGGACCCAGAGGTCTATTGATCCAGTGGTCCCGCATCCAATTCGATGTTAGATCGGTAGTGCGAGTCGCATCTCGGTCCAAAGGCGGAGCTTGCAGGATGGATACCTCGCCGTCGTCGATTGCTTGCAGAAGACGGTCGAACACATACACTCCTCTGAGTTTCTACGTCAAGGATGAAACTCGCGGAGTGGAGCGACTGACCTATCGAAAGAAGCCAGCGGATCCTCATCTGGACTGCATAACTTGGTAGCCATGCCCAAAACAGAAGGGAGGATGTAACAAGTCCACAACGGATGCTTATTAATAACCTTCATTCTGTTGATGACACCCCAGGGATCCTCATAAAGAGCGCTGGGTGTAAAAGTTACGACGCCACCTAAAGTGAATGCATGAATATCGAGCAAAGCTGAAGGAACCATAGTCTTCTACCGAAAGGGTATATCTCCCGCACTCCCCAATATTCGGGATGTACAGTCTCATGCGTCCCATAGGTGTAGAAATGAATGCCGCAGGTCTCAAGGCGTCGCTCGACCAGGAGCGGCATTTTCCGGATGGTTTTCAGTGCGCCGACATGCACAAAGATCGCCCTGAGGTCATTCTTGAAGCCAACCTTCTTCGCGCCGCACTCCTTCAATATCGACATCAGGTATCCAGTTTCCCGATCCTGAGTTCCTTTCTGTTTTTCTGACGGCGGCCAGATGCAATATGGCCGGGGGGAGCGACAGAACCATTCATGCAAGGTTGATGGAAACTTGAGAACGCGCAGCCCAAGTTGGTATTGACTCTTCGTCATGTTTTTCTTCCAGTCGGCTCCCGAGGGTATTGGTGGCTTCGGGGGTTGCGGAAGAAGGCCGAAAGGCCGACGAGACTCCTCGGGATGCGGCTTCCACGGTAGGAGGGCGGCAATTAATGAGCTACTCTTGAGCATCTCGTCCGGAGCCTTTAACATACGGCCAAGAATTGCCATAACCGGAGGAAACAGCAGAAGATGACCAACGAGGGCGCCATTGTCGAATGCAGGTACAAGACTGACCTGTCGACCCCCCAAAAATGTCAAACCATGCATAGTCCGGAAAACTAGCAAGACGCACAAAGGCTTTTTTCGTCATGTACCTAGCGAGGATCTTCAAAGGCTCTGCATCCTTCTCGGTGCTGGGACCTAGACGAGCGAGCTGCTGTAATGGTGCTGAAGAGTCCATGCGAACACCCGAGGTCTTCAGAAATTCATGCATATCCACGAGATCGTGAAAGCTTAGGAGATGAATAGACTCGGCAGATGCCATCACGTTATTGATATGCAGACCTCCGTTTACGGTTGGTGGGAAGAGTTCGTTGAGAACCACGTCGCAAACGTGGTCCGTTTTAGAGGCGACGTCCTTTTTATCGGTTACGTCCATGAGAAGCTTGCCGGTCCATTTCCATTTTTTCGGAATCCTGCACAGGAAGAGGTTAAGAGGATCGAAACGAGTCAGGCGAAACAAACTTGGGAGGGAACATCTTGGGTTTGTAACCCAGAGGCCGGGGAGGATTTGGCAAATCCTTGTCCGCCGTAGCGCTATAAACATAAGTTAGTCGGGAACCATAAAGTACAAGCGGAGGTTACGTCGGAGGTGCAGCAGGCGTCGGAGGTGCGGAAGACCTGGAGAGACCAACTAATGTTATTACAAGATACGAACGCGATATGGGCACATACTTTGGAGGCATCATACCCTTCAAAAAGTCCTCTGCCTGCCCACTCAGGCTGGGTTGCGAGCGCCTCCGCGACAATCTGAATCGAGAGGTGAGCGAAATCAAAATTAAAACTGCGAACCACAGACGCAGGGGGGAGCATAGGTTGATCATCCGCCTCATTCTGCAAGTTGTCCACAGGAGAATCGATCATGCTGAAGGATTCATCATCAGGATCGTCAAACAACGGATCTATTGTTGGGCGGGAGGGTGGCTTCGGAGGAGGCGCGTTTCGAACTCGGGTCGAGTTTCCACTGGCACTCGCAGCAGCGGACCCCATCGAAGAGCTTTTCTTGAAGTTAAGCCCAGCAAGACTCTTTCTGGTCGTTTCCTTGTCCTTGGTGTTGGTAGGCGCCAGTGCCAACGCTCCTTGGGCCAGACGTTGCTTGGTCGACAGTCCACTTCCAGAGCTCGGAGGTGGGGGAGGTGGTGGTACAACTCGCGAGGAACCAGATGCTTTGCGCTGGATGTGGGCTGGCAGGGCAAAAGCGGGGATGGTGGGCGTAGAAGATGACTTGGAGGCGAACGGGATTGTGGGTGTGGCAGGCTTGGCGGCAGGGATCGCGGGTGTAGCGGGTTTCGCGGATGGTATTGTGGGTGTCGAAGGTTTGCTTGCAAAGGCAGGTGTCGCTGACGGAATCGTGGGTGTCGAAGTTTTTCCGAAAGGGCGGGATGGAAACGTAGACGAAGATGCGGAGCCGGTATTACTGCTGACCGTGCGCCTAGGAAGAGGAAGGGAAGGAGCAGAAGATGTCTGAGGTTTAGGGAGTGGTAGGGGGTTTGCCTTTGAGGGACCGGAGGACAGCGTAGGGGAAGCAGCGGGCATTTCAGTATCGACTGAGATGTTCGGTCGGCCTTTGGATTGAGGTGGTTTGGACAAATTGGATGCTGGAAGCTTAGGCTTAGGCTTGAGTGAGCTCAGACTTATTTCAGGAGAAGTGGGTGGCGAGGGCGAGGGTGAAAAGAGTGATGCGGGATCTTTCTCCTGCAAGCAGAATGGGATCAGGACTTGTTAAGGAGAGATTAAGAAACGTACTTTGGTGTCTGATACAAGGTGCTTCGGAGTTGGCGCTCGTGAAGGAGGAGCAGGCTTCTGTCCCTGTGCACAGAAAGGTATCAGAACTTGCTGAGAGCGGTTGCGACGTATATACTTTGTTAAGGTCTTTCGCCTTGGTTGGAGGACTTGGAGCTCGTGAAGGAGGGGCAGATTGTTTGCCCTGTAAGTGGAGCGTCATTACACCTGGCTGGTAGATTGTAGGAATATATACTTTATTGGTTGGTTCAACGTTTTTTAACTTGGAAGAAGTACTCGCAGATGCATTTTTTTTACCCTGCTCGGTAAATCATAAGAATGGGTAAGACCAAATGCCACAATCTCCTACCTTGCCCAGGGATTCGGCTCTCTGAACCTTCTTTCCTTTGTCAGCCTAGAATGCATCAGGACACACACAGTAAATTCTACGGCTAGACGCACTCCAGACTTTAGCGACGATTTCCGTTCCTTTGGAAGGTTAGCAAGAGGCATATCGTCATCTGAATCCGAATCGAGGAACATTTTTTGTTTCTTCTTGGGAGGTGGTGCGGAAGTTGAGCCGGAGGCGGAAGGAGGAGGTGCAGGCGCAGAGTAAATGGGAACAGATGTATGAGCGGTACGAGGGACAGAAGATGTCGATGCACTACGCGACGCCACCGACGCAGACGACTTTTCTTTTTCAAGACTCTGCTTTCTCTTCTTTGCCTGTCGAGCCGCATCAATAAAATAGGGGCGAGAAAGAGGGCGAACACCGACGGCTTTCTCGCGAGCGAATTTCTCTTCCTTCTTTCGATCCGCCCTCTCCTTCTGTTTCCTGGCTTCATCTTTGCCCTGATTGTACTCTTTCTTCCACCGCCTCCGTTCCATCTCTAGAATCAAGTGAGAATTGTATATAGTCGCAAGAAAGGAGACAAAACTGACTGATCCATTTCGGGGTAGCTCTAAGGATCGTCCCTTCCGGATAGTCATCGTTGTCTACGCCAACTTCGTCCCAGAAACTGGCCAGGAGCCGCTGACAAGCTGCTAGATTTTCCGCCGGTTCCCACCTGTACCACCAATTTAGTTGCAACGCATGAAAATTGGAACGTCGATGGCCTACGAGTCTGCGTCGGAACCGTAGCCGCCCCACTGGTGAAGATGTCAATAAGTATTAAACTGAGAGCGCGAAATGTGCGCACTTTGACGTGATACTCCTGGAGAAAATGTTAGAACTGGGAATCGCGTACACCAACTCGAACCTTTGCACGCACCCACGGATCTTCTTGATTGGCATCCTTGACACGGGCAGCCGTGATGACTTCTGCGCTCAAATGGCGAGTGAGGAAGAGGCGGGTTAACAAAGGGAACAGGCTGACCGACTTGAAAGCCTTCCTCCTCCTCCTCTTCCTCCTCCTCCTCACTAATTTCTTCTCGTTTTCTTTTGCTGTCACTTTTCTTACCCATGACAAGAAGAAAGTAGCTCCTGAGTCTTGGGCGCCAAAACTAAGTTAAGCGCAAAAGGCGACAGGCAATGTGACTTGCGTGACCGTGTAACACATCATATTGGACGACGATGTCCAAGTCCAAGTCGAAACAGGAAGAGGCTCTCGCATTTCTCGACGACCTCGATTCTTTCACTCCATCCGACGCCCCTGCACCCACAGATACCACCGCACCAGCACAGGGCAACGGCGGTGGCGGAGAAGGCGAGGCAGAGGTGCTCGCGTTCATCGACGAGATCACACAGAAGAGCGCAGAGCCCACCCCGCGCTCGTCCCACCTTGTCCCCGAACGGCCGCCTCGCGCTCGGGGACCCGACGGTGCGCAAGACCACCGACGGGTTCGTCTTGGAGGAGGGACGACCTCGTTGCTGCGCACGCCTTCGTCCTCGTCTTTGAGGAAGGATGTTGGTACGGCACAGCCCGCGGCTGCGCCCGAGACGGGCAGCGGCGGCGGTGGGGGTGGGGAAATGTGTGGAACACCGCGTCGGCGGCGATCCAGCAAGCCAAGTCGGCGGTTGACGAGCAGGTCAAGTACCTCCCCAAGAACGAACAGGCTCGGAAGTGGGGTGAGGGCATGATCGAGTATGCAAAGACCGCGCAGCTCGATAAACTTGGTTCGTGCGGTACATTGTTTGGCGTGGTTCAGGTGCTGAGAAAAAGGTTAGGCCAGGATTTCAAGCGTGTGGGTTGTCGACGTTGACGGACATTCTCAACGTTGTCGCGCCGCCCATTTCTGAACATGAAGTGATTCAAGTGTGGCTCAGCCACGACATGACAGGCTACGAAGGCATCGAGTCGCTCGTGTATCGTGCGCTCGCTAGGGTGCGTCTATCGGCACCTCACTGGTCCTCATCAATTCAATGTTCACAGATAATGGAGCAAGTCGAAGGCGGCGACCTTATCGTCAATCGCGGGAATGAATCACGACCGAAAGAATCAGTGGATACCCCTAGAGATCTCGGCGCCGTTGAAGGGTTGAGGCCGCTTCTAAGCTTGCCCAGGTAAGCCACTTGTCTCCGCAAGTCTTGGCCTTCTAATGTTCGCCGTTCAGGCAAACTTGGACGAATTGATGAAGACCAACACCAACGTCACGGCGTCTAACCTGAATCCAATGTCCAAACGCCGACAACATACTCACATATTTATCTCCGGATACAGCCTTTCCTCAGCTCATTTGCTTTCCCTGCGTCGTCTTCTGCTGCTCTTCCGGACACCGCGCCCGCGGCAACGCAGCAGTTGCAGTTCCTCATCTACCTCGCTGACCCGTCACATAAACTGACGCAGAGCACCATCACACAGTGCGTGCCTGGTGACTGGCTCGCGGAGGGGATGTGGGAAAAGTACGAGTGGGTGGAGGATTTGATGGCGGAGGCGCTGCGCGTCGGCGTTGAGGTTATTGGGCAGGAATATGTCGTCAAGCGAATGGGGTGGGGTTCAGATATTTCCAAAGCCGGGGAAGAGTCAGCTGCAGCGGAAAGCAAGACGGACGCGGTCGGTGAGCCGGGCGAGCTGGTGGAGAAGCCGAAACTTGAGGAGGAGACATGACTACTTGTATGAAGGTTTTTTCACTCTGTATCATATACTTCCAAGGACGAAATGCACTATTCTTATGGACAGTCTACCTACTACTTCTTGACCTCCTCGGCTGGGGGTGGCGGAGGGAGGGGTTTGAGCTCGGCAGGCCTCGGTGCGGTCGTTCCATCGCCGACTTGCTCCCAGGGAGACAGGGATTCAAAGTTGCTGGAGTGAATAATATTAGATGATTAAATTACTTGCGGTTATGTTTACGCACCGGAACGCCTGGGTGAGTTGGAGTGGTTCATAGACGACGCGTTTTCGCTCTTCGTCGTAGCGAAGCTCGGTGTATCCCTTCGGCAAGCTTAGCATCGCGGACGAAATAGATTTGGACAAGGACTTACGGTCAGAGGGAAGTCCTTCCGTAGAGGATGTCCCTCGAAGCCGTAGTCGGTGAGAATCCGACGCCTGGCGCGTGGTCAGTTTGCTTTCATGACGGAATCAAGGGACAACATACAGATCTGGGTGACCGCTGAAGAACACTCCATACATGTCCCAGACCTCCCGCTCGTACCTGCGTTGCTCGTGAGCAATACGCCGGCCGCGCCTGCACGCACTCACCAATCTGCGCTTCGGAAGAGCGGGGTCAGGCTAGGGACATGGTCGCCCTCACCCGCATAGGTCTTGACCCTGATGCGGCCCTGGGAGCGGGTGCTCAGCAGATGGTACACGACCTCGAAACGCTTCTCGCGTTCGGGAAAGTCGACGGCGGTGACCTGCATGAGGTACTTGAACTGGCACTGCGCGTGGTCGCGCAGGAAGGTCATGAGCGGGACGATGGTGGACGGGGCGGTGTAGAGAGTGAGCTCGTCCTTTATGACGGAAAATTGCTGGATGAACTTGGGGAGACTCTGGGTGAGGTACGAGCCGTAGGTGTGGAGAGCGCTTGTGGTTTCTGCATATTTTTCGACGGTTGGATTCGGGGAGGTGGGCTCTGTGAACGGGGAGGGGGATGCGGCTGCGGGGTGGGAGGAGTGGATCCTACGCTGGCGCAGAGCGGGCCGCGCGACGGCAGCCCTTGCCAGCAATTGCCCGGCGACGCGAAGAGACATGAGACGGCGATGTTTGGCTGCAGCCCCACGGCGCTGGTAAACAAGACCTATTTCTTCCCCATCTATCCATGGCTGAGGCTCCAGAATTGCTCGAGTCTCTTCCGTACTACGACAATGACCTCGAGCAGTTTCCCTGGCTCAAGGAAAAGGTTGACCGCGAATTTGCCCGTCAGCCAAAACCACCCGCGACGCTGCACCCGCGCGTCCCACCCGCATACCAACTCTTTGCGGTTCGTCGCCTTTCCAAGTCGTTTTGATTTGGCTCATTGTGCCCCAGAAAAATCCTCTGTTGCAAGCGGAACTCGAACGCGTAGAATCTCACCAAGAGTTCCCGCAGCTGGACACGATGCGATACCAGCTGCCCGCTCCATCCGCACCGGGAACAGACGAGGAGTGGCAGGCGGCTCTCAAAAACGCCCATGCCCAGCTGGAACACCAGCGCATGCGGTGCGTCGGCATGCGTTGACTTAAAACTTTTTGACTTCTTACGGCCCGGCGAATAGGCAAACGAACTTGACTCTGCTGCAAACTTACGGGGCAAACGCGTGGCGGATACACAACTATTTACTGGAAGCGACGGTGAAGCAGACGGAACAGGCGATGGAGGAGTTGAAGCAGATGACGGTGACGTGAACCGGGAGCGGAAAAACACGCAAACTCGGCTGGGAATCAGCTGAACAGTCTGGAAACGCGGTGGACGGAGCTTATATCGAACGTGCTGCAAATCGAGCTGGCGAATGTGGCACTGGATGCGGAAGTGAATGGGCTAAATGCTCGGGAGGCAGAGCTAGCAGAATTGAATAAATAATATGTACTACTACTCGGTATTTGAAGCATTGTCACGCCCCACGGTGTCACAAACCCAATTTGCGGCTTTGTTGCTGCACTGTTGCTGGTCGAGTATTATTTTCCTAAGTCCCTGGCTGCAGTCTACCCTTGTCCAGGTATTCTGCTTCTCTTTCTCTTACCACCACCATCCCCGCTGAGCGCGCAAGAAATAGGTCTTGCTTCCCACCCAAGGAAAACAACCACAACTCTGGTCTATGGCCAATGAAGACACCCATACTAGCAGTTTACCAGAACTGACTCCAGGGAGCGTCGCCGAAGACGCCCCCGCACCTGCCGATACCACCACCGAGCATGTCCCCGCCCCCGCTCCCCCTTCTCCTCGTCTTTCTATCGTTGATCCAGATCCTCTACCACCCGTGCCTTTGGTCGAGCCCAATCCCGTCGCACCTGTCCGCTCCTCCCTTGTACCGTTGGGCTCGCAGGCCGCGGCCGCAGCACCAGCACCCCGCAGCCCAAAAGATTCAGCGCAGTCAACATCAACAAGAAGTTTCTTGAAAAGAATTCTTCTTCCTCTTCCACCTCCGCGCCGGCGTCTGCAAATTCTACCGCTAACAAGACTGGCGGCCCTGTTTGTGCGTCCAGGTTTCTCGTATATACACTAACGGCGCCAATTGTTGAAAAAAAATCTTTCAGCACGACCACAAACGCAAACCGCCACCTCACATTCGCGCCTCGTCACGACGAAGCTAACCGCCGCCCCGCAATCCCTGTCGACCACCGGTTCTGGATGGTCCCGCCCCTCCTCTGCTACTCCGCCCGCAACCATCGCCACCGTTAATGGCGCCGCCGCACCCACGACGCCTGGTTCCGGTGATCCATCCCCTTCGAGCAGCGGCCCGCCGCATTCGCACTCGTCCTCCGTGATTCAGCCCCAGCCCCGCCCGATGCCCGTTCGCGGCCCAGGATCGAGGGAAAACGCACATTCAGGCGGCGGAGGCGGCGTGGGTAAACCAGTGTGGGGGAACCCAAAGTCACATCAGCAGCAGCGACACCCGGATATGACTCGCAGAGTGACTTTCCGACGGCAGCTGAAGGTGCGCGTGCTATATTCTTTCCGCTTTTTTTTGGTCCCCTGACATTCTTTTCAGTGGCTGCAGCGCCGCGCAAGTCGAAACCGACTCTTGCTGATCGGAGCCTTGCGTCCAAGGAAGCTACGGGCGCTGTGCTAGCGTCGGCCGCGGCAAATCAGCAGCGAGGATGGAAAGAGCGGACACATTTCGTGGGGTGCATCTGGATCCGAATGCACATCATTGGACGAGGTGCGTCAGGAATTTATTGTGTCCACAGCTCAAGTTTAATTTTTCGTTTGCAGATGGAGGAAGATGACGACAATTTCCTCGACGGCGTGATCGAGTTTGGGGACGGGCGACAGTATAAAATCGAGTCGGCCGACCTGCCAACAGATCTCTCCAGCGCAACCCTCGCGACCGCAGAGAGCGCGAGTTCCATCTCATCTCCCGCCGCGCAACGTGTCTCGTTCAGCGTCGAGGTTGGACGAGGCGTCCAACGTCCCTGTGAGCAAGGAGGAGCGTTTCGCAGATGATGACTTTGATCGCAGTTGGCCTCGCTCTCGTGCCTCGCCCTCTGTCTCCACCCGAGATCTACCCGGGGCAAGTACGTCGGCATCGGTCGCAGCCCCGAGTCCTGTCTCTCCCGCGGTTTCCATGGCCTCCGCGCAGGACACTTCGGCATCCCGCGCCTTATTGTTCAACGAGCGTTCAAATAAGCTCGAGCCATATAATAGGGTAGCGGCGCCGGGGGACCGGCTCAGAAGAGAGGTGGCGACGGGTTTCCGTCCCTACTGACACGCGGGACGTGAGTTCACGTCTGGTCCGCAAGGGAACAACAATGTTCAGCTGTTACAAAATCGAGGCAGAGGGTTCAGTGGAGCGAGTGGAGGTGGATTCAACAATGAGCGGCAGCAGTCACGCAGAGAAGGGATGCCGCCGTCGCAGGGTAATGCACCGACGCATCGCAACAAAGCCCCCGCGTGCCCCCGAATCCCTGGATGCAGCGGAAGGATTCTGATGGTCCGGATCGGGGCAGACGGCTGTCGGCCATGGGTCCTCCGCCCGTACCTCCGCAAGCCAGCCTCGGTGGCCGGCAGCGCCCGCCGCACTTGCCATTAGCCACGAGCGAGTCGGATGGCTTACCTGCTCGCCCGCAACGGCGGCCATCGACGTCGCGCGAATCGAGGCGGCTCCCTCCACCTACCACTCCTGTTGCAGAACCTCCCTCCCCCGCGCGCCGCCCCTCTCAGTCTCCTGCACTTTCTCATACCTCTGCTGTTGCGCAGTCTCCCGTCATTGCTCCCCCGCAATTATCTGGGGCTGACCTTGACGAGGTTAGGAAAGATCTCATGCAAAGTGCGGCGGCACGTGCCAAGGCGCGACGACAGCAAGAGGAGGAGGAACGCGAAAAGGAGAAGGAGAGAGCGAGACGGAAGGCTGCTGAACTTGAGGAGAAGTTCAAGGCTGCGGACGCCGAAAAGGCGAAAGCTAAACAAGCAGAACAAGCATCGCATGCTCAGGTTATTATTATTCCTTTTCATTTCCGTCTCTATATATATTAACTGTTAACGCGCTTCTTTCAGGATGTCCTAGATATCATAGAGTCGGCCGTGAAAAGCGTAGAAGTCAAGCCCGAAGCCGGTCCCCCGAAGCCGGCGGCAGTTGTTGGCCCTCCTCATGACCCCAAACCACCGTTGAGGCGGCCTTCCCTCATGGGTCCGCCTTCGCAAGCTCCTGTTGAGTCTCGGCCCGTCGCTCCGCGGCGAATATCGAGCTCTAGTGCTGCGGGTGCGCCTGTCCTTCCACCAGTCCAGACCGGATCGTCGTGGAGGAGCAAAGCAAGCCCGATATCTGCAACCGTGCCTACTCCCGTGCGGCAAGTGCAGCCTCGACCGTCGATCCCGTCCTTCGTTTCCCCTCCGTCCGCACTAGACCAGGTCGAATCGCTGGCAGAGAACCCCGAGGAGGAGCTTGAGGTCGTCGACTTCTCCGATTTGGGCAAGTTTATGGCGTGACTGAAGAGGAGACGCCTACCCCAGAACCAGAACCGATCGCAGTTCCACCTGCTGTATCTGCGCGCCCCCGCGACCCGTTGCCAGCGATTTCTTCGATGACCGGCCGCCTCGCTCGTCAGAAGTCGTCCTCGCCCCTGTCGTTCATGAGAAAACCAATGTCGTTACCTGGAGACGCCAGGGCGTGCAGGACACTGAACACACACAGCCGCTCGAGAGCAAGGATCGCCACGGAACGATGTTCCTCCCGATGCTTCATTTACGTCGGAGGCAGTAGCGACTGCGTCCTCGAGCCAGGCGGTCAGTGCTCCCCCGCATGCACATGCAACTCGGACTCCGCGGACCCAGCCCTTCTACAAGGAAGCTACAATGTCCACCTTGGACGATGTGATGTCTCGTATTAAGGGTGCGATCGACGGTATGCAGACTAGCGAGAGGGAACACCGCTCGCCCGAAATCTCCGCAGCTTCAGTAACGCGGTCGTCGCTATTTCATTCTTCTCCGGCTGCGAACCTGAGTGTACAAAAAGAACGATGGGTCCCTCCTGCCTTCCGCACGCGACAATTTGATGCCGAGCCGCAAGAGGTCATCATAACTGGATGCGAGCCTCCCCGGTCACCGAAACCTGCGTGGAATACGTTCATCGTCCGTTTACCGAAGATTCTCAGCCGCTGGAACCCGTGAATCGGAAACAACTACTCCTCTGCAACCGGCCGAGCTTGTTCCGCTGGGATGTGCTTTCTTTTGATCCACCAGTGGAGGGCATGAGCCGACGGGATTTACGGTGAATGAGATCTTGTTCCGGAGAGCTGGGTTCAAGGGGAAGAGCAAGTATAAAGTCCTGTTGCCCAGTACGAAACCGACGGGTGGTCCAAGAGTCAATATTCCGATGTCGCCGAGAGTCAACGGAGTCGGTGCGTTTGGCCGACCTCCAGCTGCAGCCGATGCCCTATCCACGTGGCGGAGACCACTTCCACTTGCATCGACGTCGGTGAACCTTGACTTGGTTGAATCGGAAACGGGTCTTAGCACCATGAGCCGGTCGCCTCCCCCTGAACTCCCTTCCGATCCCAATGTGGCATCTATTCCCAGGACTGACCTATTATCAACATCCAAATCTGAGGATGTCTTTGGTTCATCTCGGTCACGTTCGCAGCCCAAGATGCCTGCTGGTTCTGCAGTTGCATTTTATCGCGACTCGAGGGTCGATGCAGTTGAGCCGGATACGAAACCTTCGGTCAATTTCATTGTCAACAGCGAATTGGAAGATTCACGGCAAAGTTCAGAGAACAATACTCCGAGCAAACTAAAACCGAGTATTATGGTGTCCTCGCCTGCATCCTCTCTGGCGCCGGGCGAGCCACTGTCCAGTGCAAGCAAACCTTTCACGCCGAGAGCAAACGGACTGAAGCCGTCTCCGACTTCTTCCCCCGAAATTGGCATGCCATCCTTGATGTCCACTAGCAGCAAAACGGAAAGCAAGAGCTCTGATGATTCGGTAAGTCATCCAACTTTTGAATTTCTTCATAATCTTAATCGTCTGTTTAGACTGATCGTACCCCGCTTACGCCTCCATCTCACCATACTGCATCCTGGGCAAGATCCTCCTTGAACATCTCCGTGAAAGAATCTCCGCTACGCGGCCCTGACCCGGAGCATTTGAAGGCGGTGTGGTCACAGACTTCGAACAAGGCCGGATTGCATGCTGTTAATTCTCTTGAAGGAATCGCAGATGACTTGACAGCAATACCGTTTACTTTGCAGGATGTAAAGTCGGAGGATGGAGGAACGCCGCCACCGACCACCTCGATAGCGTCTTCTCGCATGTCGCTCCACGATGTGACCCGCGCCTTTCAGCAAGTTCCGTCTTCTTCGTCGAGTTCGTCTCTCCGACCACCCATTTCCCCCCATCGACATCCGCCCCCGTAGCCCGCCCTCCTCCGGCCTACTCCTATTCATTACCACCTCCCCCGAATCAGATGATGCGACCGAATTACGGACCTTACTCACCGATGATGAGCTCGCCGAGCCCAACCATGATGTATCCCATGGCACCAAGTCCCGTCCCTGCTCGGATGGGGGTAGGGGTCAACGGGATGGGAGTCAACGGGCATGCGCCGCTGTATAGCCAGCCAGTATGGATGGCACCACAAAATCATGGCGGCATGATGCGCCCCATGGGCTCGCCGTACCCTCAAATGATGCCCTCCCGTCACCTGCCGGCTCACCGATGTATGCGCCGCAACAACCACAGCCCATGCAGAACCCGCAGCAGCAGCCTAACGGCCCCCGAGGACGGAGCATGCCGTCGGTGATGAGCCCAGTTATGCCTCATCAGAACGTTATGTACCCAGGAAGCCCCATCCTGATGCACACCCCTCCCATGCCTGTTGGTTATATGAATATGCCGGCCGGTCGGGGCCAAACGGGAAACCACAACGGTCATCCACCAATTCAGCCCCCGCAACAGCAGCAGCAGCAGCATCCTCAACATCAGCCGAACGGACATCCAATGCATACGACCGGTTACAACCCTGTTCCCCCCACCTCTTTCGTGCGACCAACCTGGTAGCCGTTGCTCTGTTTATTCTATCGCATTTGTTTTTTGTGTTGTACATATGGTACATAGTTTTAACAATTTATTCTCTTCTTTCTGCTGCCTCAAAAAACGGATTGAAGAAATTAAGTTTTCCATTGCATTACATAGGTATTACTTAAATAAGCGTCTAAGGCTTGATCTAAGCTGCTAGCTGGACAGCGCGCTCGGCGGCCTCATCTAAGCTATCGAAAGCGATGATCTTGAGACCCGACTCCTTGATCATCCTGCGAAATTTCAATGAGAATTTATTCGTTGAGTCGAAAGTCGTCTTACTCTTTGGCCTCCTTCTCCTTCGTCCCCTTCAGCCGAACAACCAAGGGAATGTTTAGCGCCAATTCTTTCGTGGCTTTGATAACACCTTCGGCGATGTAATCGCAGCGCATGATACCTGTGGAACATTAGCACATTGGCGAGAACGGAAGGATGACGGGGTTCATACCGCCAAAGATGTTGATGAAAATGCTCTTGACTTTAGGATCTGCGAGCAGGATCTCGAAAGCCTTCTTGACGGTTTCGGGAGTTGCACCTCTACAGAACAAAAATTAGAACAATGTTCCGGACCAAAGAAATGGAAAGGCCTACCCTCCGACATCGAGGAAGTTGGCGGGGTTACCGCCATGCAGAGCAAGCACATCCATTGTCGCCATGGCTAGGCCGGCACCGTTGACGAGGCAGCCAACGCTCCCATCGAGTTTAATGAAGTTGAGGTTGGCTTTCTGAGCCTCCACTTCGGAAGGCTCCTCTTGGGAGATATCACGCAATGCAAAAATGTCCTGCTGACGGAACTCGGCGTTATCGTCGAAGCCAAACTTGGCGTCCATACTGTCGAAAAGATGAGTGAATGCAGACATCGGATAAACGAGAGTATTTACCAGAGTACGGCGCCGTCAGTGGTCTCCGCCATAGGGTTGATCTCGATTTGAGTCGCATCCTTTTCTTTGAAGATCTTGATGAGGTTAATGAAGATGTCCGCAGCCTGTCCCTGGGCTGCATCTTTTAATCCCAACTTCGCAGCGACGTCCATGGCCTCCGGTTTGGTGAGACCATTCGCGAAGCTCACGGGGGTGGTTATAATAGCGTCGGGGTCTTTGGCGGCCACTTCCTCGATGTTCATACCTCCCTGTGCAGAGGCAACGAGAACGACGCCTTGAGAGACACGGTCATTGAGGACAGCGACATAGTATTCGTGCTTGGGAGTGCGGCGTTCAGCCAGCATGACCTAAAATGGCGTTAGTTCGGGACTAGTCCGACCCGACCCGACGTACAGCGTTGCAGATGCGACCAGCAGCTCCGGTCTGTTTTGTAATGAGCTTGGCCCCGATCATCTTGGACGCGTATTCCTGGGCCTGCTCTGGGCTGAGGGATGTTCAGCGATGATTTTTGGGACGCGTCGTGACATACCTGCTAACCATGTGCACCCCACCCTGGAAGCCGTTGTCAAACTTGCCCTTGCCCCGTCCACCAGCCAGGACTTGAGCCTTGATGACAAGCTCGTCTTTGCCTTGTCTGGAGATGAGCTGGACGCTCAACGTCACGCATCAAAATGACCGACCAAAATTCTTTGCAACATCGAAAGCCTCCTCTGGAGTCTTTGCCGCAATGCTCTTTGGTGTGGGTATCCCGTACTATTTTCCAGCAGCTCAACGCAGTGCGCAATAGACCGAGAGCAATACATACGGAGTTGAGCAGTGTCATTGATTGGTATTCATGAATTGAAAGAAAACGCCTCTGACCTGCAGACGCAGCCTGGACAAAACAATGAGTGATATTCAAAGAACCTAGCTGGACGTACCCGGGCAAGTGTGCCTGCTTTCCGCAGAGATGAAAGCATTGAAATCGAGACTGAAGGGCAAATTGATGTGATGGCGGTGCTACCTGTATAAAAGAGACGCGTGACTATGAAAACAACTCAACCAGAACGAGACGACGAGAGCAACTCCCGTTTTCTCCCTGTCTCTCACTCGCGCGACGAGATTTCTGGCAGACGAACTCACACCTTGAGTTCGGTCGGCTCTCGACTGTGGGTTGCTCGAAATTAGGTGGCAGAAACATACTCTCTCTCTCTCCTCTGTACTGTAAATCCTGAGAAATCCAATTGATGGCCGATATGCGCTCAGGGTCGACATCGAGGCAAGACTGACGCCTCGCCTTCATCGCGTTCCACTCACTTACAAATCTCGTGAACCTGCGAATGTCTTTCAGACTACCCCCACCATGCAGACAGCTCAGAGTTTCGCTGTTTCAGAGGACTCGCCAGAGACCCTCGCTGGACTTCTTCAAGTCTCTAGAATTGTCCTTCGCCAAGGTTAGTATGCAAAGTGGGATTTTCTGAACATGCAAATAACGCCGTTCCGCAGGGATCGACTTGTTGGACAATCATATTACATCTAATGACCAACTCACTGTCTATTCGCAAAATCTACCTGGTTCATCCATTGGTGCGCTTCTGTCTGATATAGTGAGCGAAAATGTCTAACTCTCTCCAGGCAAACACCTCCGTCATTCCAGAGACCACTTTGAACTCCTTTTGGATTGTATCAAGTCGCCTCCGCCCCATGTTCTCTCGTATGATGTGAGAATTCGCAACACACCCATGGAACAAGATCGCCATGCGGCCAGGGCTGCCCTCTTAGAAACCATACAGCACCTCGAAGAGGTCGTCCTAAGTGCTGACCCCAGGACCCCAATAACTCTCCAGGCCGTCACTCCTTTCCTACAGGAATTTGACACGTCCTTTGGTCGCGAGGTCAGTCAAGCAATAGCTATGATATTCTGAATGATCATTGCGTCTCCAGTTGTGGTTTGCGGGCCTTCATTGTGTGCACCATTGGTCAATGGTGCGCTTTCCTTCTTGTGTCGATGTTGCTGCTAATTCACCTACCAGGTTCGCGTCATCGCCGGAGAACTTGTCAGCCACCATCTGCTCCTTGTATTATGTTTCTGATTTCCACTAGAACATCAAACTGGCGGATGACTTTGGATTCGCGCCATCTACTTTGGTGTACCGAGGTAAAGTGTCCTTGACTACACCATCACCCAGCTTACATGTTTTCCAGGACGGGAGGCCCCGTTGGCAAGGGCCAAGCTATAGACATATAGATGCTTGAACCATAGTCTATACACGTTAATCCACCGTACGCTTTTAATATTGCTTGTGTCCCTATAAGTTGCGGGGGTGACAGGTCATTGTTCCGAATGGAATGCAGTGTACGGGGAAAATTTTGAAATCTGACTTACCCTTGAAAACTCCCTCGACATTTTTCTGCACATACAATTTTTTCATATCCCCGTGACCCGTCGTGACCTAACGGTGCTAGACGCGTTTGTCATTTCATCCTTTCTTTGAATTTGCTATGGACCGACCTGTTACCCCGCCGCCTCGCCAGAGCACCTCATCGGCCCTCCAGTTAACACCGGGAGCAAGTGAAACAGGTCGAAATTAATCGTTTGAAAGCAAAGGCGAACCAGAGGCAGCGGGAAGAGGAGGCCTCCGCAAGCACCGTCCCTAATGCGAACAATAAAACGGCCCATCTCTGTCATCCCTGCAACATCCAACTCACCCACCGCACCCGGACCCGTCGAAAGATAGGCCTCTGAACCGGGACTCGCGGCTCGGGAAATACTTTGACTATGATCTGTCGAAAAATGGTCAACTCGAAGGGTGGGTTTCTGATCGAGGACGGCAAGGAGGTCGACGAGGACATGCTGCGGAAGGAAAGGAGCGTGAGCGGAGCGGATACAGAAGAACATGGAGCCGGGTACGGCGCCCAATACGGCGGAATCGCTCACTCGCTATAACGCGCTGCAGCTGTGTTTTGGATCCGGCATTGAACCCAAAGTGTAGGAGTGCCAATCCATTTCCATTGATCACAACTACAGAAAGACTTTTGGCTGTCTGGTGTGCAAGACGTGCCAGAACGACCACCCGGAGAAATACAGTCTGCTAACGAAGACGGAATGCAAAGCAGGACTATCTCCTGACAGACCGTGCGCCTGTGCTCCTGGTTCCCTTGTCTGACCGTCTTATGCCCCTCTAGCCGAGCTCCGCGACGAAGAGCTGCTGCCGCATATGCTCAAGGCGAACCCGCACAAGTCGACCTATTCCAACATGATGCTGTATGTGCGGTACCAGGTGGAGGAGTTTGCGTGGAAGAAGTGGGGATCGCCGGAGGCACTGGATGCGGAGTACGAGCGGCGAACGGCGGAGAAGAGCAAGAAGAAGAACCGGAAGTTCGAGGAGGGCTTGCGAGATCTGCGGCGACGGACGAAGGAGTCTGTCTGGCAGCGAAAACAGGACGAGGAGCACAAGCACGTCTTCGGTCCGATACAGGCGCGAAGGGGGGAAGCCGGGCAGCAGGTTTGTCACGAATGCGGGTTCACTGTCGACTTTGAGGAGTTGTGAGACGTGGTTGAGATCACTCTGTGCAAGCACCGAACGATGGTTGTCCGGCGTTTATACGAACCTCGAACGAGCGTGTTTGGAGGTCGTCTCGCTTTGAACGCTGCGTAATCCATAGTATAGGAGACCTTCAATTCGAATGATATTCACGCATCTATAGAGGTGGAGTTCACGGAGAGTTCTCTTGATCAGATACTTATTTCAAGGCTGCTACAGCGCCAGACCGTCTTTCGTGTCCTAGCGGCTGAAATGTTTCACAATGGCAGTGACAAAGTGAAACCGGGTTGATCGTACCGTCGGAAGTCCCGGAAATCACATTGCCGGGTCTCTCTTATAAAACCTCTGGAAATGTTGCAGCAACCCTTTTTTACATCTAACCTTTCTCTACTCCTCAAATGGCTGCCAGGGAATCCGCAGAATGGCACGAGCAGATCGCTACTGCCCTGGAGGTTGAGCGCTTGGACGTTGACTTGTTTCGCTCGAAAACTCTCTGGCTGCCAACACGCGCGCGGGGCGTCTTTGGAGGGTAGGCACGCCAGTAGAGTCCAAATTTTTTTATCTGAATGCCTCGGTCAACAGGCAGGTCATAAGTCAAGCTCTTGTGGCCGCCACCAACTCTGTGGATCCTGCGTTCGGTCTACATGTAAATTCCTCAGTTTCTCGCCGCAGCTGACCGCACTAACAGAGCCCTCTGCAGTCCCTCCATGTACGTTCCCGGCGACTTGTTATCTTGTCCAGGTAACCAATAAACACCCTTGTGCAGTGCTACTTTCTCTCAAGCGCGTCCGCGGCCACGCCGATCGTGTACTTTGTCGAGCGGCTGCGCGACGGGCGGTCGTACCTCACGCGCGCGGTCAAGGCGCTGCAGAACGGGAGCATCATCTTCATGATGATGTGCTCGTTCCAGAAGCCCGAGCCGTGGCAGCCGTCGCGCGCGTGGCGCATGCCCGTCGTGCCCCCGCCGGAGGAGTGCCGCCTCGAGAGGACCGCTACGCCGAGGCCGCGGCCGAGGTGGGCGTGCACCCCAAGATCCAGCAGATATATCGCGAGTTTATTACTGTGCGTGTGCGCGCCGATATGCGCGCCTTCAGTCATCCTGATTTTGTTTCTTGTCTGTATGCAGGACCGGCAACGGAGCCCGATTGCGATCAAGCTCGCGGTGCAGAACGACACGTCGATGCCGGGCATGACGCGCGTCATGTACTGGATGCAGGCGCGCGACATTCCGAGTACGACGCGCCGTTCCAAAAGGTGGGCCTCAATGCCTGATCCGATACATAAATTATAACGCGCCCAGTGTATTTTGGGCTACATCTCGGATCACAATCTGTGCGTCCCCGCATATAGTGCTATAAGAAAGAGATTGACTGCGTTGCAGGTTGAGTGCGGCGTCCCATGCGTTGGGCCTTCAGCGCTTCGGCAAGGGCCCCAACGCCACGAGCATGACGGTATGCGCGACTTGTATGTCGCCGAATTTAACTGACGCGTCCTCAGTCCACGATCGACCACTCGATATGTTTCTACGAGTAAGTGCATTGTGCGTCGACTTGTTGATAGCATTCTGATTCTGTCTTGCAGCGACGGATTCGACTGTGGCGACTGGCTGTTATACGTCGTACGCAGTTGCACCCTTTCCATATTAATATCTTATCAAAGAGGTGCAACAGATGGCCTCGCCCGCCGCCGGAAATGGGCGCAGTATTGTGTATGGACAGGTATGTCGGCGTCCGCTTGTGATCCAATAATACAACTTAGTTGCTGTCTCTAGCTTTATACGCGTAATGGAACGCTTGTTGCGGTTACGACGCAAGAGGGGGTGGTGCGCGCTGATATACGAGGACCGGAGAAGGCGAAACTTTAGAGTACAATAATCTCGGTACTAATTGATATAATAGCCAATAGCTCACAGGTCTCGGCCGGTCCACGGTGGTTCTCAAGCACGAAGATAAGACAGAAAGATACGAATCATCACACCGGATGTTATTCCTTAGATGGATGGATACAGTAGGGAATATGACTGTACGGGACCGAGAACCGGCGCCGAAACGTATTCCAAGCATACTTTTGAGTGTAAATCTCGATACATGGACAGGCATGTGTGCATGTGCGGGAGGGGCGATTTAGGACTAGAGGAGGAAAATGCGGATAATGCTAGAGCGGATGCGAGTATGTAGTGAACAGTGTGCGCAAAGAGATCTAGTTTTTCCGGCGGAATGAGCATCCTAAACGCGAAAGAGTCAGAACGAGTCGATGTGGGGGTAGACAGACAAGACGGACCCTCGGTCAGCCGTGCTTTACCACCGGTGGGTTGGCACAGGACGCTGGCGCACGAGCCGCAAAGAACAACGGTGTGTGCGTGGGAGAAGACGGTGGTGATGGTGAAGCAGCCTGCAGCCAATGGATGGTCAGGAATGCACAGAAATCGCGGGGAGTTGGAAGGAGGGCGTACCGGGGCATTTGACATCCATGAAGTAGGAGTTGGGGGATTGTACGAGGCGCTTGAGCTTGTGCTGGCGCTTTTCAAACTCAGCGGAGGGGTTGAGGAGGTCGACGGCGAGAGTCTAGAGTAAGATGAGCGGGCATTGGGGACAGAGGACGGGGAAAGGGCGTACCATGGTGGATGAGTTTTGGAGGCGCGAAGAGCGAAGAGCGTGGGAAACGATATAGTAGCGGAGTTGGATTTTAATATCATTTCGGCACGCGGTGCCGAGGTTACTTGAGTCGATAAATGCGACTCGAATCTATGCATTATTCGACTCGAATGAAGGGTTCGGGGCCGTCTAATATTTCTACCTGAATATAACTTGGAATCTAGCCATGTACACGTCTCGAGGAGTCCAAGGAATTTGAATTGCAACCGTCGGCCGAGTTCACAACAAAAGGTCCCCTATAAGTTCCTGTCCCACGCGTTTTGAGATCCTTTCAAACAGCGCAACAGATGTGATACGCCAAGCAACGCGTCCCATTACAAAAGAAATGGAGAAATACAAAGGATCCTATTTGGGCATAAGAGGCTGGCAAACGTAAAGCATAAAAGAGCTGCGAACGTAAGCCACAGCCACATCCCATGCTCTATTGTCCTTACTGGCCTTGTCTGTTTCTGGAACCGCTTCCATTCCCACTCCCGGGCTGTATAAAGGCCTCCTAGTACTTGTGCAATCCTTAGGTTCCGGCTCTCCCTTCCCCTCTCTCGTCTACTTCCGTGTCTCATAGGTCCGTTTCTGATTAACTTAGGGGTATTTATAAACCTGCTAATCCAATATTTCCTCTTCAGACCACTCACCCACGACCGTCCCGTTAATTTGCATTCCCTTATAAGCTTATTTCCATCCCATCGCTCTCACTCGCTCTCTCACGTCTCTCGGTCTTGTCTCTCATCTCTCTCCATCTCTATCGTCTTCCGCGCGCATATATACCGCATCTCAACTCTCCATCGCCGGACGATCATCTTCGCTTGTCTAATACAATGTCTGCTTCATCCAGCCTCTCTGCCACAGTCGCCCACGCCGTCTCCTTTTTGACCCGCCCTCTTCTTAAATCATACGCCCCCGCCACCATCGTCAAGCTCCAGCTCGTTCTCGAGGCCAATCTCACCGCCCTCTATGCTCCCTCCTGGGACATGTCTCAGCCCCTGCGTGGCTCCGGTCGCCGGTGTCTCACCCTCTCTCCCAACTGCCTGCCCCCTCGCGCCGTCTACGCCGCTTGCATCGCTGCAGGCGTACAGTGGTTCGACTGGGCTGGCCTCCTCGGCGGCCGCGAGCTCGACTTTTTCGTCGACCCCGGCTGCGTGTCCATGCGGCTCGATCGCAAGGGCCAACTCGTCACCATCTGGGCAGATGAGATCCCCTCCCCGACCGTCGTGAAAAGACCATCTGTCTTTGGCGAGTCGCGCATTCAGGCTTCCATCAACCAGCAGGTTACAGCACGCGCACGCGCGTACGCCGCCCAGGAGCACAGCAAAACAGCTGCCCAGCAGCTGTTGGAGGAGGACTCGGAGTCTGACGAACAGATCTTCACCATGATCGCCGATGAGATCCGCGCCCCGACGTGGATGACCCCTATCCTCGCAGAGTTCCCCAAACCGCGCTCGCTCTCCCCCCTCTCCGCCATCTCCTCCCACTCCCGCTCCAGCTCTCGCTCGTCCAACTCGAGCTCGGGCTTCTCCTTCTCGTCCGCCGAGTCCTCCCACTCCTCGGCCTCGAGGTCGGGCTATTCGTCCGCCTCGGCCAAGTCCTGCGACGAGAACACCCGCCCGAAACAGTCGCGCCGCGAGCGCGCACGGCATGCAAATGTCTTCATCGACACTTCCAAGAACGAGGTGACCCCTTACGACGGCGGCAAGACAACCGTCCTCACAGGGGGAGTCATGCTCGGCGGCCCCAAGAAGGCTGCCCCCCGTCCTGAGACCCACGGCTGGCGCTCGGCACCCATGCGCATCTAGACGCATGGCCAGCGCTCTTTCACTCCTTCACACGTCTTTACGATAATTTCCAGACCCTCCCACGCCCTTCACGAAAAGCTGCAGATAACATAACATTAACATCAACGACTCTGACAGACATTCGCATTTTTGCATTATTGACACTACTCTACATGGTCTTTTTTCTTCTTTTTTTGGCACTTCAACCCGCATTTGTAATTTGTGCTCTCATCACTCACTTGTTTTTTCTAGTTCATTTCCGATGTGTAGCACCACCGCTTGTACACCCCCGAGTTACCGCACTCGCTGGGCTAGCTTAATTTCGTTTAATAGTTTCTGGCGCAGTGCGCGCCATGATAATACTTTATTGTTTTACGTAGCTTGTACCTCTACCGTATAATTTTGCCCTACGCGGCCTGGTGTATATCACGAATAAAAACCGTCTGCATTCTCTCTTCTGTGCGAAATTGAATTGCGAACTTGAACTTGTTGGGCGACGATGATGCTGATGGAAAAAATTGGTTCCATGCATTAATCAACTGCGCGCCTGGCTTCGGTAACCAGCGACGACGATCTCTCTCGCGCGGCCGCCGAGAGCCCGAGCCATGGAATTTGCATTTAATTTTGTCGGCGTGCGCGGGAAAATATGCTTTCAGCTCTTCAAGCTTCAAGCTCAAAGTTCGAGTTCGAGTTCCTCGTACGCGAAACATCCTTCAAACACTGGCAGGTGCGACGGCGGCTCGTTCAAGGACCTGATAGTGGTATATTTGGCCGGGGACTCTGATCTTCCAAAGTTCAAAGTTTTCATTTGTCGCCACGTCCGACGATGGTCGGAATGAGGGTCCTTTCTCGCTGGGGGTCTTTTCTGGTGCCCTACCAGCGAAAGAGCGAAGATATAATTGGCAAGAGAACTTCATCGTCGATGGTCGACCTCGATCGAGGACAATTCTGCCAAGATCGTTCCTTGAATATGCCTGGCACAATTGTCTCCGTACTCCGCGTCCCGGGATCCGCTACTCGTTGATTGGTCCCCAATAATTGTAATTTTGCGCGGAAGACGTCGTCAGCTTTGTCGTCACCGAGTCCGGAATTGGTAATTCAAGAATGTATCCTTGATTTCAAGCTCAGCGAAGGTTTGACCTGTGGGGTCTTAGCTGGTTTGGCCCGACTGCAGGAGACTGCGGCGTGGGCTCGACAGATTCTGTGTTGCTTGGACCGCAACTATCCCGACAGGAGCCGTCTCGAGCTATTGGGCCCTCAGCGCGTGGTGCTGTCTCTCAGTCGCTTGGGCCTGTTGTCTCGTCTATATAACGTTGGTCTTCATGTATACGGATCTCTGCCTCAGCTTGGAACTTGAAGTGATGTCTCTTCTGTGGCTCATATTGTTTCTCGAGGGAGTCTAATTACGGTCGGAGACTAGAAATGAGCTTCGTGGACCCATACGACCGTAATACGTCGCTCACCGCGTACGGCACATTAATCTGCGCCGTAGCCAAGTCGCGGGACTCGACGAGGTTGTCTTCATCTGCTGGCGCGTACTTTTTTCCATGAACGGTGGCTAGGGATTTCCGGTGGCTTGAAGTCGCGATCTCCTGCGCCAAAGCGTCGATGTGGAGCTCAGTGTCGTTAATGTTTCGTCAATAATTCAAGGCGCTGCGTTTGGGCCAGAGGGCAGCGGTTTTGCGTCGGTTCTGCCAGGTTCGGCCTCGGTGCTCGCATTTAATGTTTCTTTACCCCGGAGAATGCGATGATATGCCTGGCGACTCGACGAATTTATATGGCCATAGACTTGCAAGTTTTCGGTGCTGCCAGTGGAGAGAAGATGAGCTGTAACGTCCACCTGGTGAAACCCGACCTCGATTGGGTAACTTCGGGCAATGGGAAAACCAGTTAGACTTTGTGGGGTGCACGTCATTTTACAAGTGACTTCCTAGCTCTATGACTTGTCCATGACCGAGAGGATCGACGCAGGCAAATGTATGACGGGTGCGGCGCCCGCGAAAACGGTAGGTACCCGTTGGAAAACATATAGGTACATCTAGATCATGATTGGCTCCACTGTTCTGCCGTGCCTACTCGCTAGTTTCCTTGTCTAGGCAAGCAGCTTGAGATTGCTTCTCCAGCCGGGATGCCTCTGAAATATGCGCAGGCCCCACATTTAGCTGATGTCGTCATGTAATATCTCCCTGACTCCAAAAATCGAATTTGCTATTTATTTACCAACTACATGTTCGGGCTGCTCTAGAGCCGTGCATGATTTTTTTCCAGACACGAACGTAGACGCGTGTAGTCAACCTTCAGCTCATTATAGCTATCGTGAACTTTGACCAAGAGTGGTAACAAGTCTCCGGCGACTCCACCAATAAAACAATATAACACTGGATCGACGTCATGTTCGGTTGTGGTGACTGCGCTCCTCTTTCCAAGCGAAGCCACCCCGCAATGACGAAGTATAAAAGAGAGAGTATTTCACCTCATTCCGGAAAGCCCACCCAACCTCCGTTCAAACATATCCTTCTGCACCATGACTGCCCTCACCGTCGAACAGAAGAAAATACAATACTCTCGACAGCTATACGCATACACACAAAACCAGTGCAACGCCGTCCGTAACAGGATGGCCGGGGGCAAAGTCCTGACCAAGGGGAGTCGGACATCCCCGCCATCGTCAAGTCCGGAAACCGGGTCTGAGGAGGAAGATCTGCGAACCCCGAAGCCAGAGGGCAAAGGTCAGTTCCACACTGATGCGCTCTCGCTGGAACCTGATTTACAAAGTACCTTTACAGGGGTCGGCCTCCGCAAACGTGTCAGCAAGGCGTGGAGACGGCGGTAAGACGCAATTCTAATACCACGACATATATCCCGGAACGACGGAGCTGTGAGTGCGACGTTCTTCCACGCGGCCTGGCGATTTTGACGCCAACGATGCTCGCGACAGTGTTCATAATGTTCAAGCTCCCACAGAATGTAACTGCAAATCAGTCCTGTAGCATAGGCGGCCGCGTGTGTTTTGTTCGCATTTCTTGTACCAATATCTTGCACATCCTTTAGTTGCTTTTGTCTGGAGACCCAGTCCTAGCAAAAACCATAGAGTTCGGTCAGAGAATTCGACGCGTATGATATGACGCGGTCATTTGAACGCGAACTTGTCGACAGCAATAAGTAATGATGTCACTGCGGATAGCTGTGGGGCGGGGTGGCCAACCCAAGGGGGTTCGAATCCGACAAAAAATCCACTTAGGCCGTATTTTTTCAGAAAGACCTTCTTGGGGACCCTCCCTACCACGTGACGTCCAAATCGGGTAATCTCTCACGTGGTTTGCTCCGGCGAGTGCCGAAAACAGCGAAAAATTGAACCAAAACCGTCATATTTAATACTACTGAGCCAGAAACAGCTCAGCCTTCCACAAACAATTTGATTATGACTCAAAGCCTTGCAATGAGCTCAGGTTTCACCCCAGTGATGGCAAATAGGCAAATCCACCTAGCTCACCATGCCAATAGCTACCTTGAACCTTCGAAAAGCTGCGCAGGAAATTATTAATAATTTTTGAATCATCCTATCGCATTTTGTGGCTCGAAAATCTGGTTTCTCAGCTGATAAATGCCAACCAAACCTAGAGTGTGTACTGTTTGCGCTGAGTTTCATCAATTTATGGCTTGTGGTGGGATGAACTAGGTTTCTGAGACATCTGGAAGCTATCCGGAGCCATTCCAACTGACTTACCGACAGGTCCATAATTTTTTTTCCGGCCTGACGGCCGACCCACCCTCCCTGCCCTAGGTCCCGGCTTGACCGGCCCGAACCCCCTTGGGCCAACCGTAGTTCGGAAATCGAGTTCGGAGTCTGAATATTCACAAGTTGTTTGAGGAATCTAATTGAGGCCGGGTGGAGTAGCGATCTGTCAGTGAGCCACACTCGTGATACTGGAAAGAGAGCTGTATTTTCTTGAAGCGATGTCAAGTACAGAGGACCTAGCAAAACCTATATTATATGACTGAGTAGATGAGGCGGTAAGTAGTGCGGCGATAGAGGGCGTAAAGAGAAATGGGTTGATCGGAATTGCCCTCGATCGCGACCCACCGCCACGTGCGAAAGCAGTTCCGCTTCCCCAAAATTTCAGCTTTTCCTGAGCTCTCTCGTCCTTGGGCAAACGCGGAATTCTGTCGTCTTGCTATTGCTTTGGGATGTTTCGTTCCGTTGCCTGTGTGCCGAGGCGATTTGGCAGGACTCTCGCTACACATGCATCCTCTCCGGTTTCAGCAGAGACATCGCGACGGACTTGGGCCAGACAAGAAATTCAAGATCTTTATGACACTCCCCTCCTTGACCTTGTCTTCCGTGCTGCTTCGGTCCACCGCCAACACCATGATCCAAGCAAAATACAGCTCTGTACACTGATGAATATTAAGAGTACGCCTTTTCGAACCATTTGATTGTTGACCGACCTTTTTTGAAGCCGGAGGATGCACGGAAGATTGCAAGTAGTCCATACTGTATTCTAACATACTTCTCATGAACCCACAGGCTCATATTGCTCCCAATCCTCTCGGTATTCAACCCCGACTACGGCATCACGTCTGGTTGAGCTAGAACCTGTGCTGGAAGCCGCTCGGAAAGCGAAGGAAAATGGCAGCACACGATTCTGCATGGGTGCGGCCTGGAGAGACCTCGCAGGGCGCAAGCGCGGCTTCGAGAGGATTTTAGACATGGTCCGAGAGGTCCGCGGGATGGGAATGGAGGTGTGCACAACTCTTGGAATGCTGTCGCCGGAGCAGGCTCGGCAATTGAAAGAGGCGTGAGGGAAACTCATTGTATTTTTTCCCGATGCCTGACTTCATGCAGCGGACTAACGGCGTACAACCACAATTTGGACACGTCGCGAGAGTTTTACCCGCAGGTGTGTGCTTTTCGAACTTTCCTTCAAATCACCTTAGTCCTATAGGTAATCACCACGCGATCGTACGATGAACGCCTAGACACGATCACCGCTGTTCGGGACGCTGGTATCAGCGTGTGCTCCGGTGGTATACTAGGACTTGGGGAATCCGACAAAGATAGGGTTGGCCTGATCTGGGAGGTTGCCAAGTATGTCGAAAGATTATATTCTACCTCAGGTCTAATGTCGTCTAGCATGCCCGAACATCCCGAGTCTTTTCCCGTCAATGCCTTGGTTCCTATCCCTGGAACACCGTTAGAAGGAAACGAGGTAAGGTTTGATAGCCAAGCTTATTTTCGAAGGCTGAACATCTTTAGGCTGTTAAATACCACATCCTCCTCCGCACAATTGCCACTGCCCGTATCGTATTACCGACGACAATTATACGACTGGCTGCCGGCAGAAACACTTTGGCAGAGTCTGAGCAGGCGATGTGTTTCATGGCTGGGGCTAATGCAGTGTTTACCGGGGAGCAGATGCTCACAACTCCTTGTGTGTATATTTCATGCCATTTTTTGAACATCGACTAACTCATTTTTTTATCTTACAAGGTTCACCATGGGATGAGGTGCGTTGGCACTTTCGCGATCTCTAAGTTATTGATTGTTTTGTTTGCAGGATAAGGCAATGATGGGCCGCTGGGGTCTTGCAGGAATGCAGAGCTTTGAGCAGGTCAGCGTTGCTCAAAAGGAAGGCTTCAACCACAGCAGCTCTGGTGTAGCTGCTGAAGCTGCAACATCTTAGATAGAATTAGATGAATGTATTTTATGCCTGCTTTGACATTCTAGACAGAGTTGTCTTTGAAAACCTATTAGTGAATGGTTTCGAACTTTCGGTTTGAGTGAAGACTTGCCTCCGGCCAAGTCCGGCCCGATTGAACTTCACATTGGGTTTGTTTTCGGGTGTTTATCTGGTCTTTCAGAATACGCGATGTCCACCAGCGACGCTCGACCACTTACAAATGGCAAGCGACGCGCAGAGGAACCTTCGTATGTCTTTCGTGAGCTTCTTCTACCTCCGTCGAACATCTCGCTTGTTAGATTCCCGGTGCTCCCATTGAGCGACCAAAACTACTGGTACTACCCGTCCCAAGGGCATGATTACGACGAAGACGACGACGACGACGAGGATACCGTCGGTGCATTTGGTGGTGGGAATTGGGGTGCTAAAACCAAGAGACGCGCCAGGTGGGCCCGCCGGGGCAAAATCACCTCCTGGGGTCCAGGTGTTGGTGAATGGGAGGTGCGTTTCGACGGTCTTTCATTCATTCAACATGCTGATTTTTCACAGGAAGAAGACCGTGCTAGAAAGCGCATGAAGTTGTTACTTCCGCAGAACGACGCTCCCATCACCCCCGGCCCTCCCCCATCTATCCCGTTCTGTGTCGCCTCCAATACAGTCGCCTTATCCGCCTCCAACCTCCCAACACCTCAGTTATTCGTCCTTTGTCATGGACAAGGCGGTCACCCACACCTTCCGGTCGAATCTATTGGACGAACTAGAACATGCTACGAACGGGCTCATTGAGGGAGAGGGAACAATGCGCAGGGCACTAGGCAGACTATGGCAGGTAATCAGCGAGGAAACTGACGCGTCCACTGTTCCGACGGTGGTGCCGAAGCAAGAGGACGACGACGAAGACGCGGATGAATTGGATGAGGTTGCAAAGCGAGTCGCACGAGCACCCGACCTCACCGTTGCCGCGCATAAATTGTTTTTGTGGTCATTTGCCAATGGCGGTGGTCCGCCGGTCTACGAGCATTCGCATTTCGCATCTCCTGAGACACAGCTCGAGGGACTGGAAAAATCGCTGTCGACACTCCGAGAGTTACAAGACGACGGCCGGGAGTATACCGAGCGGCTGGAAGAGATCAGAGAGGGATTGGGGGACGTCAGAGCGCAGCGGAACGGGATATGGGGATTTGTTCGAGAAAAAGCGGTGGAAGAGTTGAAGGAAGTTGCGTACTCGACAATCATCTAGTGTACTATGTGGGGTAAGTAATATTGGAGCGCCACCCCACATCACAGATGCTCTCGTCACAGCCAGCGCCAGCGACAACGTTTTACTCTACCTTTTCTCCTCTTTGCCCACGCTGACCAATTAGCCGCCGAAATATTTTCTCCTTTTCCACGTTGCTTCCTCGATGGCTTTGCCAGACGTATCTCGTCTGACCATCCATGATCCTGATCCTGGGCCAAAAATGAACGGTGTGCCTGACCGGTATCGCCTCAAGTACAGAGAGTATGTGCGATCCATCCCGTATGGTATCGAACCAGACAGCAAGATGGTCGAGATGCTCAACTTCATTGTCTTGAGACTAAGACAGTGTTGTGTGGCTCGCGACTACGAGGTTGGTTCCCTCTCGGCTCGGCCAGATTGAGCACGCTAACTGTGTGCTGAAAGGTGGGGTTCCTCCAATGGGACTCGATGCTGTCCTACTGGCATATGTTGAAATATCCAATACCGAAGGTGGCCGAGACTTTTGCTGGAGATGCGTTAACGTTGACTGGGTCGTCGCAGGAAACCCGCATCGAGCTGGCAAAAATTTATTGGTACTTGAGGTACAAGAATGCTCTCGAAGTGCTCAAGTCGTGCAGCTGACCTTTCGTAGTACCACTCCTGGCATGCCCAGTCAAGTTATGGCAACAGCAGCCGATGGATTCAAGTCTTTGACGGAGAGCCGCAAGAAAATATCCATAAAGGATATGCGACTCCCATGGCGGCCCATCTATGATATCCTTTCGCAGGACTTGTTTTTAACTCGAAGGCAGTTTGAATACACGTGTGTTATCCTCCGCATTTCATCCACACGACCTTACATATCACCTTCTAGACAACTCCCTTGGGTCATGGGTTATATTGCCGCGAATTCACGGAGGTTCTTCCATCCTGCCGCGACAAATGAAATGCTTTCCGTCTTCGTTCCTCTCCTCAATGGGACGGACTTGGATGTAAGCACCTTTCTTCATCTCCCAAACCGTCACTGGTTCTGAGCAGTTTCGCAGTACGTTCTCGCCGCCCAATTTTATATGCTCAATTTCCTCCCTCTGACGCATCCGCAAACATATTTGCCCATGCTATTCAGAATATGGGAGTCAATTAACAGCTACATGTTTGATGAGAGAATGCTCGATTTCCTCGCAAGCCTCGTAGAAATTCATGTCGCATCTGATGTCAGTGATCCTCGTAAGGCCGCCGAACTGCCGGACGATGCAAAATCAGAGGGTGAAGGCCGACCCCAGTGGTCCGAGGACGACCTCAATACGACCTCGAGCTGGCCAGGCATATACAAGGACGTTGGTGTGTTTACTGAGCATGAGTGGAGCTTGTTGATGTGCAAATGCATCAATTCCATGGAAATCCCTCTCGCGGACGGAGGGTCTCTCACCACCGGCCCATCTGCCGACCGTTACGTCGCGGCTGAGATTGGGCGGTTGCCAAAACCGGAGTGGCGAATCCGTTTGTCTTTTCTTTGCGAAACGCAGGGCCATCTCTGATACACTCGAAACAGAATCGCTGGCTCGCATTATAGTTTACTCTATGGCCCTAGATGGGATACCCTCCCCCGCCTCCAATGCACCCAGTCCCATGTTCACTCCTGTCCCTTCAGGAATGACTACACCCCGAATTCCTACCAATTCTTTACGAGATTATCTCTCCGCCCCTCTGACCAGGGCTGGGCCTCTCCCATCGAAACATAAAACGTATCTCGCGGGATCAAAGGCGCTAGACTCTTTGTCCCAAATAATAGCCTCGACTGAAAGCTTCTTCCACCCGTCGAATTCTGGGCCTTTCACAGCCGATGTATGTATCGGCTACGGTTTTTGGACTTTAGAGCCGATACGTCTGCAAGTACTAACAAGACCTCAGTTGGCTGCCTTCATCAAATACATAGCGTACGACTTCAATCGACGTATATTATTTCCCATCGTCGTACCCGAATCAGCTCTCATAACCTGTATAGGCTGGCTTGAGGAGCAACAGCCCGATTGTAAGACACCAAAGGTATGTATTCTGCGCGCGCGGGCGCTTAAACTAATGTTCGTTTCGTAGAGTCGTCGACTTACTCGACAGATGAGGCGAGAACTCGTCAAAACGCTGCGAACTGTTGCATTCTTGGCGATGTTCTCCGAGGATTCAACGACCGTGAGCAACATACAAAGCTGCCTCAAGTCCATGAGTGTCATGGAACCTGACCTTATCTTACACCCTATTCTGGAGAGAGCAGTACCAGCATTAGAAACTCTTATCGAGGTTTGTCATGACATAACACTAAGGTTTGTTATTACTGACTAGATCTCGTTGCATAGACTCAACGAACCATTGCTGTCATTAAGGCTCTCGGAGCAGTTGCCCCAGCCATTGTTTCGCGCAAGGTGTATTATCCAGGTGCCAAGCATCTCGTTCCTATTTTGCAGCTCTTGATTCCGGGGATCGATTTGGTATGTTGGCCGTCAATTTCTACCTGCCCGAGAATTGATTTGAGACTCAGAACGATCCAACCAAAACGGTATGGTGTAATTTCTGCCCGGGAGATGCAGGGGTTGATTTGGTGTAGTTGCATACGACAGAGTTCCTCGTGGAGATATCTCAGTACATCATGTTCGCTGACACGATGTCTGCCAATCGGGACCCCGACTCCACTTCCCGGGCTGCAACCCCACCGTCTCTGATCCCTTCATTTTTCATGGATGATCTGCAGTCGGACATGGAATTTCCTCGGCTGTCCGACAAAGAGGAGGACATGTTGGTGCAGGTGCGAGAGCACTCGTGTTCATGACAATCCACTAAATTGTCTCAGGACACGACCGGGAGTTTCGCTGACTGGGTGACTCAGTTCATTCGGCGTGTTTATCAGCTACAGGAAAACCTTCCCGAGGAAGGTGGTGGCGCATCCGAAGGTGCCCTACATAGTACTCAACGTTTCTATCTCTAACCCGGATATTTTCCAGTTCAAGTCGTCGATGCTGTTGGCCGTGCTTGTCAAAGCATTTGTGCTCATCTTTCGGAGCCCCTATATGATCTCGTCCTCAACATGGTCTACGACTATGCGAGCACCAATGTTCGCGCAAATGCCGTTCGAGGAGTCCACTTGTTAATCGAGGCTTTGGCAAACGCCGATCCGGTCAAGTGCTTAGCTAAATTTTTTCCGTTGTGCGAGCGAAACATCAGGATCGAATTAGAGAATGGCGCCAGCTCACTTCGGACCACATCAGTATCATCACCAATCCCATCCGATGCCACTCTGCATTGGCGTTCGTTCATTCAATCTGCTTTTAAATTAATACTGATGTCCTATCCCAGATCTCGCGATTTTACGAGGGTGTGTTTACAAGTAAGCGCGATCGTTCTCTCAGTGTCTCGCATCCCTCTCGTGCATATTTCCCTCCTCCCATACATTTCCCGCTTTTATTACATGCTAACGCTTGTTCACCCAGCGATGGCAACGCGGTCGGTGTCCTTTTGTTTGGCTGTCACGTGATCGCTCTTAAACTTCGATTTTCTTTCGACAGGTCCTCGCGTACAAGGATCAACTCATTCCCTTGCTAAAGCTCCTTCACGAAAAAACGTTTTCCAATCGAGGTTTCGCATGGAGTGGCAAGTTACTGGCCAACTGCTTGCTGAGCGCGTCCTCTCTTCCCTTTCTCACATTGAAGCTGACGGTCGGATGTAGCATTGACGCACACTTATCCACTGGAGAACAAGTTTGTCAATCCAGACGAATGGAAGAGTGATGGTGGGTTTTCCGCAAGATACTTGTCAACTTCGGAGCTGAATTTTACCTCTGAAGAATTCCGACGGAATCATCATCTGTACTGGGGAAAGGTGTACAAGTCGGAAGAAGTCAAGGTGAGGGATCTTAATACCATGAACGTGCCTTGAACTCAATGCCCGCTACTCTTAGGTTTCTTGGCACATTGCAACAACTGAGGAAATAGATTTTACCATCCAGATCTTCAAGGAATTGGTCGAGCCAACATTGGACTTGCTTCTCCAACTCCTGAATCCCGGTACGTCTTCGACAATGCGTATGTCCTCCGTTATCTGAGACACTGCTAGGGGCGACACGAAACGCTGTTTGGTCCAACGATTTCTGCCGGTCAGAGCTACACTAGTTCCCAGGTTGCCAGATAACTTACTGCCGCAATCTTGCAGGCACCTCTCTTTCGTCAGCAATGCCTTCTCAGGTATACCCACATTGATTAGGGATGCCTTCAACCCAGAGGCTCTTCGGGCCGCCATGCCGACCGGTGATATTCTGTGAGCAAGAAGTTCCTCTGGATTACATCGTCTCAAACATTCGCAGGCATGAAATTGAAGAGATGATGTACGCAAATGAATATCGCTCTGTGAAAATTTTTAATTTTTTTTTCAGTGGCATTATCGAGCCTTTAAATTCAGGCTTTGTACTCACAGATCCTGCGGATCCACGTTACATTTATATCTCTTCCTTGCGTCGTCGCTTCGGCGAGTTTCTGCATGAAGCCTCGAAGTCTTTGTTGCAGCAAGGCGAAGAAAACACAGTTGATGCCGTTGAGATGCTTGTAGGTCAATGGTAGTCCAAAGAGCCGTATTTTGATCTACTTGTTCCCAGCTTGAAGGTATTCGAACACACTTATTGGAATATGGAGACAGCAAGGATGGCTACTATACCAACGAAAAGAAGTACACCTCCGGTAAGCGAGGGGTTTTTTTTTTTGAGATATGGCAAATTTATTGAATAAATTAAGAGAAAAATGTTGCTAGACACTTCGCGAAGCAGAAGGTCTGGCCCAGATCTGTCTGGGTGCGGCGGGCAAGGTTTGTCTGCACTTATATCAGGCGCGATGATTTCACTGAGGATCCCCCACAGATACTATCATGCTGCAAGACTGCGCTGGAACTCCATCGAAAGATTGCGTGGACCCCTCGAAGATCTTTTGATCGACGACCTTGTTGATTGGTCTCTTTGGAATTATGCTTCGATCCGTTCGTGCGTAGACGATCCCCTGATCTCGTTCAATAATGGCTGATTTGCGATGGAGCAGATATAGCCAATCTATTTTGGAATCTCTCTGTGTGGTGTATGACGGTGTACGACGCCGTGCACTTCCGACTCTGTACAAAGCGCTGGAACCTGGTACGGACGACGACCGCATGAAGGGTAAATGCATTGTCGTTTGGTCGAAGTGAGCTCGGTGACGATTTCAGTTCAGGTGCACTGTGGACCTTGAATCTAATGTCGTTTGGAAAATATGCCGCCTCGGAGCTCACGTTGGCCCCGAGTCTCGTGCAGAAACTTTTCTCCTGTCAACACAATGAAAAGCCCTCTATTCAAGATGCTATCTCCACTGTGTCCGAAAATTGTTAAGCTCCACCTTTCGAAATGCGCCTCTTTACAAACATCATTCTAGGTTTGAACAGCTTGCCTGAGCCTTGCTTCTTGGTCTACGATGTATCGACACCTGAACTGGATCAGATTTTGGCAGCATTGAAATTCGGAGACGATGAGCAAAGGTTGATCCAGAAATGCGCAGATAACCGGATAGCACGTACCCGCCGGATGAACGAGTCCTCCAATGAACTTGTAAGCTGGCTTACTCTTCTTCTTTTTAAATTGTACGTATAAAAAAATCGCAGACTACCATAGTTTGGCCATTGGCAACTCATCCAAAACTCATTGGAAGTATGAGATATCGGCCATACGATGCCTTCGTGCCATAGTTCGACGTGATGCGCATCTTACTGCCCAGCAGATACGCTATTTTATGGACAAGAGCCACGACAGCAATCCCAGCATGAGATATGTGAGTTCATTTTTGGGGGGTTATAACTCTGTGTGCTGATCGATCCAAAGTATGCACAACGCGCGGTCATGAAATGTCTGCGAAATTTGAAATTAAGGTTCAGTTTGTTCTTTATTCGCAAAGACTATTACCTGACCTTTTAGGTCTTTCTGTCGAGAACCGACTGACATCATACTTGGCCGAAATCACAATCCCCTCAAACAAAAACTCAACGTCGAGCCAACACATGAATTAACCCGAAAATACCTGGATGCCTATATGATCCCGCTGGATCTTAGCCATGTGGACCAGCGCCCGTTAGTGCACTTCATTCGATGCATATTTTCTGACTCGCATAAATCACAGGGTGTTCCTTGACAAAGATCCCCCAGCCTGGGTTACGTGGGGGAAATCGGTCTCCTTGTACAGGGCGCCGGATGCAATCAAATCGACCTTTCAGCCTTGGGAAAAGCCTAGTGCCGCAGCCATCGCCACTGTACGCGAAATTGCCACCACTCCCACATTCTGGAAACAACTAGCAATGTACTTGTCTGAGGAGAACCATGAGGTGACGATAATAATAGACAATGTGTCCTATGTCAAGTCCATTTGTATGTGGCTCTGAATTACTCCACACTCCATGTACCTTCGCTCATTTTGACTTTTTAGTTCAAGTCTTGGAGGACGAACCATTCGAGGCGCTGAGACCAACTCTGGATACTCTCATATCCGATAAAGAACCGGACAAACAGCGGGCACTGGCTGAATTTATTGCAGGGCTGATTGGAGGTAAGCGACCTTCCTTGTTTAGTATTCCTTTCCATTCAATCCTGGTTGATAGGTTCCAAGCACTGGCCACTGTCAAACAGCATGCACTTTGGCAATGGTTCCAGCCTATTATGGTCGATATCTTCAGCCAAAAGTTGAAGACTGATACCGTCACGATATGGACGTCGTTTTTGGGGGTGTGTACTATGTATTCCTGGCGAGTTCTCAAATGACGCTCGGTTTTAGTACCTTTTCCACAGCAAAGATCCTCGTCGGCTTCAGCCCCTAGTCGACCATCTGATGAACCTCTGGACAACTATGGATTACCAACCTGAACTGGCATTTGATGCGACGAAGATCTTTTCGGTCTTCAAAGCATTGTACGAGGAACTCAATTGGAAATTCACAGGCATGTATTTCATTATTAGTCGCGTCTAACTCTGAATGGGTTTATCTATAGCGTGGACGGATCGAGTAGTTGAACGATGTTGGGACCAACTGGCTACTAATGAACACGAAGATGCATGTATTCAACTGTCATAGTCATATAAGACACTGACTTGTACGTGCAGGTCCGGACTTTCATTGCCGAAGTATTGGCGTTCTCCAGCAAAATCAAGGTTGCCCCGTTGTTTTAATGTCAGTGTGATTGTTGCTAATATATTGTAGGCCCAGCCACGTCCCTCACATCCCACAACGGAAGTCTTTTTGAAAGAATGCCGCACTCTCCCGGTAGACTATGACATCATGGGTATGCGGGGGTACTACCACAGAGAAAGAGTCGCGGAGCTCGTTCAAAAATTCCATCTTTGGCGGGAGGAACGCATTCCTGGTGTTCGCGCTTTCCAGTCCGTATACGACAGGTCCGTTGTGTTTTCCTTTACACGCATGGATCACCAGTAGTTGTCGCAGGGTCGGCATCACTGTCTGCAAGTTTTTGTTCCAACTATTACTTGATACCTCGGCAATTTCAGTCTTTGATTATATACTCCCTCTTATGGTGCGGCAAGTCCTTTAGTTTTATCGCCTAACTCACCTGGTGCATAGCCGGAGCTCTTTCGTTTCACCGAAGGTTGGTCGCCTCGGCTCTTAGTTTCTGAAACTAACTTTTTGTCCACAGTGAACGATAACGAAGACCTCGCTACACGCGGAACGATGTTCTCGTTCAAATGTGTGGCGTCAGTCCGCCAAGGTCCCTCATAAATCCGATAATCGACGGTATCTTTGAAGCCATACAAAGCTCTCCGGTTTGTCTACACTCCTTGAGTTGAAACAAAGTGTATTCATTGAATATACAGTCATGGAGAGTGCGTCTCAAGGCTCTGCCTCTGGTTCAGGGTACGTAAATCTAGGAGCAAATAATTGTGCCGTGCGTGACAAGGGTCTGCAGTCTTTTACTTCCGTCAATTGCCCTTGATATCTGAAGTGAAAGTGATCGAAATACTGGAGGTCAGCGAGATGGTATGCCTCGTAAATACAGGGCTGATTTTCTATCTAGGTTCTTTGCAAATGCCTCGATGATGAAGTGGTCGATGTTCGGGAGATGGCTGCACGTGCGTTATTGTCGACCTGAGAAACAGACTGTTGATATCGCTACTCCAGCACTTTATCGGGAATTCTGCGTCTCTCGCCCAGGAGGCACATTCTAACGCTGAGGGTCCGTCCCCGTTCTATCCCCAATTTATGTGTTTTAAAGGGATGGATCTTCAGGACCGATTCGTCCAGCTAATCAGGAAAAGTCATATTCCGCCTCGACAGGACCCCGGATATGCCAGAAGTGTTAGACAGCGTCATGCAGCCATCCTGGGGGTCTGCGCACTAGTCGACAGTGTACCTTACACTGTCGAAAAATGGACGCCGGACCTGCTCACGAATATCTTGGCAGAGCATACCTACGACCCAGTGCGTTCCTAGACCATTCTTCGCTCACACATCGTCCAACACATTTTCCTTCCAGGCGCCTATATCCACCACTGTCCGCAAGTGCGCTCGGAATTTTAGTCGTACTCATCGAGACACGTGGCACGAGGACTCGGCTCGATTTAATGAAGATCAACTGGCAGCGTTGTCTACCCTTCTCACCGGTTCATCTTACTGTGAGCTGTCATTCGATGTATTTCGCGTAATCTCTGCTGAACCCATGTTTACAGATGCATAAAACATGCATCTAGACAACAATAGATCTCAGAGTAATTATGTAGATGGATGGGTAGTGTGTGGAAATAGATACAACACTGGACAATCCGCGCTGGCTAGGGTCTAATATGAGCCCCCAGCTTAATTAAAGTGCCTCACTCCGCGCGCCGAGAGACGCTCATTGGCAGCGTATACGGGTTTCTCTAAATCTCACAGATCCCTTGAGAAATCAAGGTCAGTAAACAACGTGAGGTAAACGCAGGATACTGACGGTATGTCGGGTTCCAGCAACAGCTTGTAATCTGCTGCTCTTGCTGGAGCCGAAGGACTGAAAGGTTTACGTTTCCTACGAAAGGGTTGAGATTAAGAATCGACATCGATGTGGAGCACACTTTTCTCCAGCAGCTGCTGATGGAAAGGAGCCGAATAAATCGGGATGCTTGGGTAAGGGAGACTCGCTACAATGATTAAACGGTCACAGACGTGCCAAGTGCAAACATTATTGCACGCACGTAAAATATGGGTGCTGCAACGCTTCTTCTGCGGTTATCCTACGATCCGGATCGTACGTCAATAATGACATGAGCAGATCGATACCGGCAGACGTCAAATACTGAAATTTCTGACGGAATTGCGGCGGTTGAGGAGAGGGTAGAGATACTGTTTTCGCAAGGGGTAGTGTGGAGTACTCTGGCCAAGAATTGGACGTCGGGGCCCCAAGGAGCTTGAAAATCATGGCGAGAAGCTGAAACTCCCCCTCGGCTTGAAAGAGCGGCTCCTTTAAAATGAGTTCCGCGAAAATGCAACCGACAGACCACATATCCACGGCGGTGGAGTAGGTGGTTGCGCCGAGCAGAATTTCTGGAGCTCTTCAGGCCGCTTGCTTGTAAAACAACTTGTGAAAGCTGGGATGAACGCACCGATACCAGAGTGTTACCACCAGCTGTGTCATGCCTCCCACCCCAACGGGATCGCCATATCTTCGTGCCAGTCCGAAGTCTGCCACTTTGATCGTGCCGCGGTTGTTCATAAGCAAATTACTCGTCTTCAAATCACGGTGAAGAATCCAATTGGAGTGACAGTGTCCAACGGCAGACAAAAGTTGGAGCATCAAAGTCTTTATTTCAGATTGTAGGAACGGAGAAGGCATTAGGGTGAGGAGAGACTTGAGATCGTGCTCAATAAAATCCATAACGACAAAGACTCTTGAATAAAACTGGTTTGGTTAATGGAACTGGAGGCGAATAATCCAACGTACTGTGTCAAAGTATCGCCAACGACGACCTCCCGGATTCCGACGACATTTTCGTGTCTACACGACATGAGCGCGTTTACCTCGCGTAGCGCCGTGATGGGGAAGCCATTCTTCTCTTCGTCTAGCTTCAGTTTCTTCAACGCCACTATGTCGCCAGTCTGTTTGTCGCGCGCGCGGAAAACAACACCGTAAGAGCCTTCCTCGATCTGATTCAACCGTTCGTAGCAATAAACAGAGCGAGAGGGAAGTATAGGTGGGTGGTATGTACGCGGTGGAACATAACGACTGTGGGATGACGGGCGCTGAACGGATTGTGGCGGAGGAGGGGTGCCGTCGACGGATTCCGGTGCTGATTTCTGTTTTGTCCGACGTTTCGGTGGTGGGGCGACCGGCACAGCTAGCTCGTCCTCGTCCTCGTCCCATTTTGAGCGTTTTCTGGACGGTGTTGAATCTGACATGACAGAAGGCAATATCCCACAGAATCAACACATCACAACAACCGCTCTCATCTGTTTCTGGTAATTTTTTTTCTTAATTCTCCTTAAGCTCTCGTTCTTGGTTCCTTGGACACAGTACACGACAGACCCATCTATAATCACTAAGAAGCTGCCCTTACCTCTTCCTCAAGACACTTAATCAGCCCATGCCGCGTTTCCCCGACCGCCCATTTTTCAAGGTCTGCCGCTTTGGGATTGAAAAACGGGTCCACGCAGACTTTGCCAATCGCAGTGAACAGATCTTGTAAAATCCAAGACAGACGTGGGCCAGTGAGTTCAATAGCCGGTTCGGCGTTTATTTCGAGCAGTGAAACTTGAAATCTTGATTGCGACGCAGGGGAGTCGGTTACGAGAAAGTCGATGCCAAAGAGCTCAAATGCGTTCGGAAGAGGCTTCTAAGCGGTCAGAACCGACAGCGATATTTAAATATTGAGTACTGCACCTGGAAGTGAACAGGGTTCTCCAGAGCGGCCTGAAATTGCCGAGTCAACGAAGAACCATTGGACACTAAACTGTGTACCTTGAACGTTTCGGCCAGGATAACCACCATTTGGTCTATTATCGACTTCATGTCATCTGCACTAAATTCCGTTCTTGCACCGTGTGGACCGGATAAGATATGGCATGAAACTAGCTCATTGAACAGTCTGACGCCCTCCTCTCCGCGGTCAGTTTGAAGGGAAGTATTGGTAAGATGCGGTCCTAGATCGAGAGGGAGCAGATCTCCCTCCTCATCCTCCTCGACACTAGGTTGAACGTATGGCACAGCTGAAAAGAGGGCCAGTATTTTCTCGAAAAGGTAAACCTTAAGTGCGCCTGAAGCTACACAGTAGGCTCTTAGGTGAAACTGGAGACTATCGATTAGACCTGCTTCGGATGTCGTGATATGCAAACCGACTTTGAAACCCTGCGGTTCATCTGGCGTGGAGGAGCCGTCGATCGACACTTCAGCAGGGTCAATTAATAACGGATTGTTAAGATATTCCTTCGCAATATCAGACCACAGGAAAATTATTTCGACGTTTTGGGTACCTGGATGACAAAGTGACGCAGTTGCGAAGTGACGACCGCTGTTTTATCTTCCTCTTCGTGGGAATCATTCTCAGCATCGGATTCAGCATCCTCGAATTCTTCAAATATATTCTCGAGGGCTGCTTTGCTGTTGAACATACGGATGCCGTTTCCACGATCGGCCATTCCACTTGAAAGGTACACCTCAAGATGGAGACACCCAGGGGGTGAAAGTCCACGCACGGCTTCAAGATCCACCATTTCTCGCCATCCTCAAGCTCCTTCCCAAGTTCCCAGAGCTCGTCAAGAAACATTTCCTCGAGCTCATCCACGAAGGATAGCTCGATTTCAAAAGTCTTTGGTGATGCATTCTTGAGTTTGGAGTCCGGGTGCTTGGTTACATACGAATGCAGACATCGCGATAGAAAGTGTTTGCGAATCAGAGCCTCGAGTGCGAATTAGATCTCATTGAGCGGTCTGGTTGGAAACAAATGGACCTTTCTGAAAGTGTAGCTAGAAGACAGCACTGTCTCTCGGTGTGAATGCACCAGCTCATGGTTAATGTCGTCGTAAGTTGACCATAACAGATTAAGTGCACCCTCGGGCGATTCAATGACTGCAGGGGGTGGATTTAAGGTCTTGAGGGCTCCGAGAACGAGGGATTTTGTGACGGGTGCAGTCTGGGGCCATGAAACGACAGCATTGAACATCGTATAAGTAAAGAGAAGATATGTGATCGGACAAGTGATCGCTTGAGTGATCGCCGGAGGAAAACCAAATCACGGGCCGACTCGGAAGCAGATATTCGTTTTGCTTGCAATTCGCCAGGTCGCCAGGCTTGCCTATCGACCACCATGGGCAACAACTATGTCTTTTCCCTCCAACCCACCTTCACCCAGGGCCTCATTCTCGGCCAGCTCTCCATTCTCGTTCTCTTGGTCCTCATTCTCAAGTATCTATTCCTTGATTCGACCGAGTCTCCGTTCGAAACCTCTTCATATCATCTTCGCGTCGACAGCGATCTACTGCTCCGGAAACAAAAAAACCCTCCCATTCTGTGGACGAAAGCATAGACGAGAAGGCAGAGTCCGCGGAATGGTTTAACATGCTGTTGCACCAGGCACGTCGATTACATTGGCAACGGAACGCGCTGCAATTCTTCCCCAGGTCGTTGAAATATATCGTTCCAAACTGCGGGACGGGCTTCTGGGTGCAGAGGGTGATGAGGTTGCCCGCAAGCGGATAGAGGATTTTGCTAACAAAATCCGACCTCCCGGATTTCTGGCGAGTCCTTTTCACCGCTCCCCAGTGTGTCCTTGCTTAAAATTTACCAGGATCATATAAACATAGATTCAGTGGATCTAGGCGTGTCGGCGCCCCGTATATATAATGCCCGAATAAAGCGCCAAAAATCTTCCGAGCCGCTTTCTGTAAGGAAACGACTTTTGCACCTTTTCATCGCTCAACAACACGCAGGAGGCGGAAGTAGATGTCAGCTACACTGACGAAATCTCGCTCGCACTCTCCACTTCATATCTGTTCAATTATCCCATGCCGTCCTTCGCGCGCCTACCTGTATCACTGACGATCTCGCTTTCCCTTTTCAAGTCCTCGGTGAAAATTGCCCTTTTTTCAACGAGTTGAGCGCTGTCTCTGATATAATCTGGTCAGATAATTATAACACCACCCTCACCGACATCCCCCACACCTGTGGTCACTCTGACCATCCCTCCTGATTTTACCCTTAATCTCACGACAAGGTCACTTATGGGGAGTCGCGCAAAACTGGCCGATATTCCCAAACTCCACGAGCTTATCCAGCATCAAGTTCGTCGCCTTCTCGCTTCTCAAGAACCCTGGCGTGTCGTCTTGCCTGGTTTGTCAAGCGTTGCAGAAGTGCGCCAGGTGCTGAAGGAGTTGAAGGAGGAGCCAGTTCTGTAAACACCTTGCAGATTTTTTCCTCGGGTTGTACCTATAATTGTAAGGCCGTTAGGGTCACGACATCGACATGCAACTGTACCAAAATAATTAATTTGTTACGACCTCAAATACCCAAGTAATCAAGCCAGTCTTCTATCTCCGCAAAGGCGTCCCGGCTTTCCAGATCCTCAGCTGTAAGCAATTGCACCTTGGGGTCTCGCGCAAGTCTATTGCTCTTATGGAGCCGCACCATCTCAAGCGAGGTTGTGAGGAGCGCAATGGGAAACTTGGGCTCAAAGTTGAACTCTGCGAGCCGGGTGGGCAGTAGGTTCTCTGGTACGTCGGCGTTCGTGGATGGAATGTTACCCATGAGCATCATGGCGGAAACAGGATTAGAAGAGATGTAGGCCTGGGCGATAAGCGATGCCGCGGAACGGGCGAATATGACGGGCGGAAATGAGTCGCATTCGCGGAGGTTAGATTTTACATCTGATTGAGCTTGGTTTGAAATTTATAGCAGTGGTTCAGGGAACACACCTGATACGAAATGGTGCATTAATTTATTTGAGTCGAGCGGAGTACGGACGCGTCGACCGCAGGAAGCGCAAGTTCACAATGTATGCAGGTGAATCCCTTCAGGCAAAGCGCTATTGCAAGAGTATCAATCCTAAGCATAAACTTCATTGTGGCATTCTACTAGTGCTGTCGAGTACTTACCCTCTGTACGAGTCAATATCCACTCCTTCGCCGAGACGAACAGCAAAGGGGTCGGGACTGTCGTGGGGCCCAGGTCGGAGGGTTCCTGAGAATCGAGGACGACCATCGGCGAGCAACGCCTCTGGAGCCATGGACGCCTTGAAAAGCGACATCATCGCTTTTCAGAGACGGGCACGTGATCGCGCACTGTTGCTTCAATCTTTTTGCCAAAAAACTCATCCTTGCTTCTTGCAATGGCTTCCGCCACTTCAAGCGTCGTATTCGATGATATTTTTACAATAAACGCGATTGACAAAGAGGGAAGAAATTCGACGGAGGTTGGCTGTGAAACGGCACCAAAACCTGAACCATCGTGAACTGAAAATCTCTCAGTTTCCCGTCTCTACGCCCATTCCAAAAACTATGACATGGACCTCACGCTAGATTACAACGTCGAGCTATTTCCTCTCCAACAAGATCAGAGCTTTGCACTGGCTCCGCATCTTCTCTAGCTCGCGGCACCAAGCAGGCACTTCAGGGGCCGACGAACTACGGAAGAATCGGACGACAAAGACAGGATGTGTGGAGCCAGATGGCAAGGGCCGCCGCGGGCTGGAAGAAGATTACGAATATGTAATGTATGGCAAGGTGAGTTTTCTACTGCTCTCCCCAGCAAGCTCTCATGTCTTGTAGGTGTATAAATTCGACCAAGGGACGAATGAGATTGTGTACGTTCAATCATTCACATGGGATTCCACTCAAAACTTGTACTAGAACCGCATACGCGTCCTTCGGAGGACTGCTCTTGTCTCTGACGGGCTCTTTCCGACATCTGACGAGCGTAGTTCTTGGTGAACCTGTATATGTGCTAATGCGAAAATAGGAACAGTGTCCCATGTACATGTGTCTATAAGAAATAGGAGGCATACTGAAATTATATTACACAGTGCTGTACGCTTGGCTTGGCTTCTTTCGAATCGATCAACTCGCCTTGAGTCCCCGCAACTTCTCGATGGCTTCCTGCATGTCGCCGTCTTTAGGGCGATCATTGAAACTCCAAAACCGCCGCTGTCCGCTGACTTTAACGGCCACTTCAACCTTCGTCTCTGGAATAGGTGGTGCTGATTCGGGCCCCGACGGCAGCAAAATATCCTGGAATCCAACTCCAAAGAAGCGAGATAGCTTCGCTGCACGACGTCGCCGTTCTTGGAAGCTACTGGTAGGGACGGTGCTTGGCTCGGGAGCGTCTACTGCATGCACCGTGGCAAATGGTGGGGAGTTGAAGGGATTACGATGTCCATCTCGACATCGTTCGCTGTTCCAACCGATGATGTTGAGTTGGCCCGATCCCTGAGAGTAGGTGTTACAGTCAAAAGGGTGGACAATGTTGCCGTCGAATCTCGAAAGTTCTCGGTCGACTCCCGTTCATCGTGGATTTGGATCAGTTCGGGGGGCGGTTCCTGCCCGAAAAGCTGGACAACGAGATTAGACGAAATCCAGTTCGAGTAAGTCACAACATACCTGCGTCATCTTTCGCGCACGCTTCACATTCAAAGCTCGTTGGCGTTCAGACATGGTTCCCGTACCGAAAT
>JARJLF010002164.1:0-48226 GCA_029378395.1 Mycena leptocephala
TGAGAGCTTTTTCCAGGACTTATGGATACGCCGCGGTCCGAGCGTATATGGCGTACCAGAACCAAGTGTTTCTGCAATTCGCAATTCAGTCGTGGTCTTTTGGGCGGATGTACACACTATCGTCGACGGGCGGAAATTTGGCTCTGAAGAATTTCGTGGTGGAGGAGTCTTGCAGTAACGGTGGTGCGTGTGAGACCTTGAAAATATTTGTTTTTAGCTTAGCTTTTTCTTGCTGCCGATAGCCACTATGGCGGGCGGGACATTTTTAGTGAGTGACAGTTCGATGAAACATCCGAGCACGCTGTGACTAGGTATCAGACTACTACGCCGTCCGACCCCAGTGTAACTGCAATGTCCACCGGGTGAGTCTCCCTTCTCACAGTTTCAACTATCTCTGACGATTGACATAGATATTTTATGCTGTATGTGGATTCCTAATTCACAGACAGCATCTCCACTGCAACTTCTCTGCCTCAGGTTATCCGCATTATTAGCAGAGGCAACACCCGACCCGAAATACCTCGACGCCGCGAAGGAGTCCGCCGCATTCATCCAAACGCAACTGTATAATAACGACAGCTTGGTCTTACAAAGCATATCTGCAAGCCAAAATGATTCGTGTAAAGTCCTCAACGACGCCGTCAATTCGTTCAATTCTGGGCTGTTCATTGAGGGGCTGGCGGTGCTCGTGTCGATCACGCAGGATGCGACGACACAGAATACGTGAGTTTCCGAGAGTATTTATTTTGGAGACAGGAAACTCAAGATAATAGGCTGGACAATCTCATCACGGCTGTGCTGGCTCATCCGGATTGGCAGACATCTGGTGGGATCATAGCCAATGGAGGTCAGTGCACTATGTGGTTTGCCGTTACTCAGAGTTGAGTTTCTCCGTAGCTGGTAAAAAACGGGGATTCTATCCTTGTTCGCGCGCTTGCGGCTGCGTATGTGCGCAACGTTACCTCCCCAGACATCCATGCAAACTTGCATGACTATCTCGGTGTTCAGGTGTTCTTCGTTTGCCCTACTTTGTGTTCTCGCTGCTGACTCCAGAGACGGTAGTTTAACGCAGTCATGGACTTCGCAACGAACGGCGACAATGTTTATGCGAACCAATGGATTGGTCCGCCGAGTTCCTCGTTCGCATTGGACAACCAAACTAACGCGCTTGCCGCCCTGCTGAGCGCTACCTACTTAAGCGCCCCTACCGTAAATACCACTACCACCTCCACCACGCCTTCTGCATCCGGATCCGCATCCGGGTCCACATCAATGCCTTCCTCAACAATTGCGGGTATCGTTGTCGCAGGCCTCTTCTTCCTCGCTCTTGTCATTATCACCTACATTATCATGCGCCGCCGCCACGCGCAAGGGCGACCGCTCTCTTGGCGCCAACGCCCACCGGCACCGCCGCCATCTGTCTCATCGATGCAGCCGTTCGTCAATCCTGCGTTCGTATCTGCTACCGCCGGCACCTCCGACGGAACGCACGCTCTGGGCGATCCTTCTTTCGCGCATCCGAGCGACCGCTCCGTTGCCCATCCGAACAATCCTCGCCTCGCGCCGGTATCATATCCCCCGGAGAAGCGCCGACCGCTGCCGAGGCGGCCGCCCGTCAGCGGGACGCTCATCCCGACGAGCCCGAGCGAAAGTTCGTTCGCAGGTGGCACGGACCCGTATAGCGTGATGTCGGTGCGGGGGTCAAGGCTGCTTGGGGAGGGGGAGGAGCCGCCACCGAAGTATGCTGCTATGGGGAAATGAGTTGTTTTGCTATAATATTCGGAATTATATTTTTGTCACATAACACTGTTGATGAGCTTTGCTTCTCGCTGATCACTCAAAGTAACCGAGCGCCACTCACAGAAGCGTGCCCGCTGGCGATCCTCCTATTAAATCGCTTCCTGTATGCCGAAACACGACCGCAACATTTGGGGACTTGACTTATCCTGCCGTAAGACTCACATATGCCCCACAGCGGGCTACTTTGTTTATTAGAGCCTGATCAGGTACTCTTAGATATTTTCTGGAATCTTGTAGGCATATATATATGAGTTTCGTCCGGATTCCCAAACCTCCTAGAACCTCTGATATAGCTATTCAAGCGAAAATTTCCAACCGGATTCTGAGACGGTTCCAGAAATTCTAAGTTCAACTCTAGAAAGTGTTGAATATTTTGAGCCAATGTCTTCCCTCCCATCTCGGCTCATCACTATTTACGAAAATACATATATTAGGATGGTTTAGGGACGAATTGTGTGAGGAAAGTAGATCTACTGGGAAATGTTCTGTAGAATTTCTAGGCACCCGATCAGGCCCTTTTTATCAATTTAAGTTTTTAATTTTAAGGCGCAGCACGTAGAAAGGTATATATTCCAGCTATACATCCAGTCTAATGCGCAAAGTCTCTGAAATTTTAGGCGTCATGCGTCTCCACCTGGGTTGGAAACCGTTTCGAGCAAATTTTGGCCGCTCGTCAAACGGTGACGGGTAACTACTCTAGGATCATGTATGACTTCATACATCCCCATGAACACCGTGATTCTTGCGAATATATAAAGGAGGCGACTTTCGCCGAGTCCATAACCCAGGTTGGTTAGCATATACGCTGATCGTATATTCCATTTCTTACCATTGAAATGCACTTCCGCGCTATCTTACCCATCTCTGCCATTTATGTGGCGGCCCTGCCAACCGACATTCGAGGAGTAAGTTGAGCTCATTTGTAAGGTACAGCACCTTATCATGTGGCGCAACTCAAAATTTCACAGGTCGACCCGTACGTTAGATGTTTGAATAAAGGGTCGAGAATTCTTCAAGACATCGAATGTAAGATTGCATGTTTGCCGGAAGGAAAATAATGATTAAACCTTTGCGACTTGAAAACTTCTCCAGGTGGCCTGGGGGAGAGGTACAACGAACTATACGAATCATTCGCTGAAACGTCGAGCATCCTTACATCCTCTGGGGACGGCGAAGAAATCGAGAATCTTCTGAACTCCATTTCAGAAACACTCGAGCATTGGACGAGAAGGTAAAGAAACCGTTGACAAGAATTACTTCGATGGCCCGAACGGCATCATCGTCGCCGACCAGGATCTCAATGACCAAATTCTGTTACGTCCCTGGCAAGCCTGGTTCAGATAAAGCAAACTCAGAAAAGACGAAAGACAATCCGGTGCAATGGAACGATATCGTTGCGGAGCAGTACAAGTCATCGGGAGGATCGTTGTTGTTGGCAAATCTTCGTCGCATCCTTCGGGAAGACATCATCAACGATGACACGCAGACGATCAACATGAAACCGGCTTTCCCAGTTGTGGACGGATGGACCGTGGTAAAACGAGGTGGGCAAGGGGATGGAATGATCAAAGCATTATTACTAATAGTGCTGGACCATACGAGTTAAGGACGATGACAGTGGCCGAGCGATGATTATCGACTTTGACCAGCTTATACAGCTCCTTGTAATGCCGTGCGAAGAATCGGATATGAATATACAGGAAGCGAAAGGTTGAGTAGCCTCGTCAGAGTCCTTTTGAGCTGCGGTTGGAATCCAGCATGGCACGAATACGTGGTGACAGAGATGTAGACAGCTGAGGGGGTCATTCGCAGGTACAGGAGCGTTGGGAGCAGCGGCACGGCGTCCACGCTGTGCACGAGCGGAAAGGGCTTTATGTTTTTCAATGACGCGTTCGATGGGTGGTGAAGTGCTTATTGAAGCTTTCCAGCACCGTGTGACGCCGCCTTCGTCCGCTCGTCCGCCAGCACTAATGCAATATCCATGAGCGTCCTTGTTTTTGGCCAAGAGAACGCCAACCGGTGTTGGGTTTTAGAGTTTAGTTGCGACGCGCAATTCTTCTCCGAGTCGCTGCGACGCTGAGCCCCATCCGAGCAGAGGAGAGTAGAAGCATCGACTTCACGACGATGGGGCGGCGGTTGCGCACGAGGCCTGAGGCCTAGAGAATAAACCTCACAGCGGCAGCAAGGACAGCAAGAGAGTGAGGAAGACAGTCATTAGTGATGACCAATTTGGATTGCCGTTTGATTGCCGTCTCGCACAGGCACCGCCACGACGACTTGGCCAGCCTCTTCCAACCGTTGCCTACCTCCTACCTCCCACCCGAGCGCTCTCTTCCCTCTTCTGCGTCATTCAAAATTGGTGCACCGATGACACGTTCCATCGCCATCAGGCGCAGAAGCGCCGCGCTCCCCGGGGTCCCTCCCCTCCTTTAATTCCCAATCTGATTCAATCGCCTCCGTCCGTCTTCCTCCGACAACGCCTTCTGATGCACCATCCAGCCCCGCCTTCGCGGCTGATGGTTCGCCGTTGCGCCCCCGTCACGAATCACGGTGCCCATGCCCACGCCCCACGGTTCTTCTCCCCTGCTTGGTCACGCTTGCGGTGCCACGTTACCGTTTGCGCCGATTCAATCATTCGTTCGTCGAGCGGTGACCAATCGTCGCCCGCGCCGTCAGCCACAGCGCGTTATGTACGAACCGGCTCGCTACGACAAGGGGCGTCGGCACTTGTCGGCCCTGTTTACGTATACGTATACACTGTACCAAACGGCGCACGCGCGGCGAACTCCCCCGGCGCAGCCAGGCGTGGCGTGCGGCGCCAACCGCCAATTCAATGAATTCAATGATATGATATGCATCAAAACTCCCCGCCTCGCGCGCAAACTCTATCGCCACGCGCCCGCCTTGCCGCGTTTGTCGGGGTCCGATGTGGGTGGGATATCGACGCGGGATATCAACGTGAGATGCGGGATGTCCCGACATCTATGCGCTCAGATCGATACGATACGATAGGTTCTAAGTTGTAGTACTAGTACTGTATGTATGGTTACCGACGGCGTCTTCGCGCCCTGTGCGAATATATTTTGTCGAGCGGCGAGCGCAGCGCAGCTGCAGCGGGATTACGTTGATCTGAGCCTTTATGTTATGTGTTATGTCGGCGTCCTATGTTATGTGATGTCGGCGTCCTACTTAATATAGTAGTGAACAAGCAACTCGGATACAAGCAACTCTAACCAAGATGACAAGATGGCATGATAACAGAACGGTATCGCGTCCTTGGTGTAGCGGTAACACACAATCTACTTCTTTGCGTGATAAATATGTGAGATTGGGTCCGGGGTTCGACTCCCCGAGGGCGCATTGGGGTCACATTCTGGCTTTTTTTCTCGCTCTCGTGCTTTGTTTTTTTGTTTCTTTTCTCTTTGACTCTGACCGACTCGGGCTTCTTTGCACGAGCTGGCATTGCATTGCACGCCTCTTTATCTTAAACAGCTGGCATCCTAGTTAATATGTATTGGGAAGCAGCTCATTCTCAGAAACGAGTGGGTATGTAGATCACTAAAACGACAGCACGACATGAGGATAGCGGAATAGTATCGCGTCCTTGGTGTAGCGGTAACACACAATCTACTTCTCTGTGTGACGAATATATGAGATCGGGTCCGGGTTCGACTCCCCGAGGGCGCATTTCCGAATACTTGTCAATTTTTGCTTCTTCTTTTGGGCTCTGGTTTCCGAAGCACCACGCTAAACCGTTACCAGTGAAATACCTTTTTTTTTCCTGCGTTGACCTCTCACTTTATTCGAGTTCGAGTTCCTCCCTCCTGAATAACCCCAATGACATTAACATCAGTTTGACCTATCATTTCAGGATAGTGATATCGCGTCCTTGGTGTAACGGTAACACACATTCACCTCTTGGTTTTTAACTATATCGAATGGTCCGGGGTTCGACTCCCCGAGGTCGCCTCCCCAAGTACGGTGGTTTTTTGTTCTTCTTTCTTTTCTTTTTTTCTTTCAATTTGTTTCTTTCGAGCAGACTTGGTATGTAGGTTTTGATTATTCTGAATGGCGAGTTTTTGTTTTTCCTCCTCTTATTCCTCCCATGGCCAGTCAAGCTTTTTTTAAAAAAAATCTGCACTAATAACCCTTGGTTGATACTGATACTGATATTGATCCTCAGAAACACAAGGTGGTGTCTATCATTTCAGATATTTATGTTGCGTCCTTGGTGTAGCGGTAACACACATTCACCTCTTGGTTTTGTAACTACATCGAATGGTCCGGGGTTCGACTCCCCGAGGTCACCTACCCATTTATGCTGGCTTTTTGTTCTTCTTTTTGGTTCCTTTTTTTCGAGCGGACTTGGTATGTATGGTTTGATCAATTCTGAATGGCGAGTTTTTGTTCTTCCTCCTCTTATTCCTCCCATGGCCAGTCAAGCTCTCTTTTTTTATCTGCACTAACAACTCTTGATTGATACTGATATTGATTTGGAAACAAACCAGGATCTCTATCATTTTGAGGCTTTGATGTCGCGTCCTTGGTGTAGTGGTAACATACAATCTACTTCTGTCACATTATTTGTTCCCTTAGATTGGGTCCGGGGTTCGACTCCCCGAGGGCGTATGCCGAATTTTAGAATCCTTTTCTTGCTTCCTCGTTCTTTCGTTTCCTCCAAGTTTTGACCCCCCTTCCCCCGCAAGACGGCACAAACCATGACGCAGTCTCAATGAATATATTTGAAACTCCAGCATAATCCAATTCAGAGGAAGAGGAACAAGTGTCGGGACTATGGAATCTAAGACCCGGGCTTGATCTATCATTTTGACGCTTGGTTACTGCGGCCTTGGTGTAACGGTAACACACAATCTACTCTTTAGAATTCTGTATCCCTCAGAGATTGGGTCCGGGGTTCGAGTCCCCGAGGTCGCATATACACGAGCCCATCGCTTTTTTTTTTTTTTTTTTGCTCTCGTTCTTTCGTTTCCTTCAAGCTGTGACGAGACTCAGGCTTGCCATGCCCAACTTCATTGTGCCAGTGCCGGGCGAGGAGCATAGCATGCAAGATGTGGAATTTAAGAAGATCTACTTTTATCATTTTGGGATTCTGCTCAGATGTCGCGTCCTTGGTGTAACGGTAACACACATTCACCGTTTGGTTTTAACTATATCGAATGGTCCGGGGTTCGACTCCCCGAGGACGCCTGTGGTTGAGGGAAATGTTTTTTTCTCTCTCTGTCTTCTTTCATTCGAGCGCTGGTACTTGCACTTGAATTATTATTACTTTTCTCCTGTTTGCGACCTGACCTCAGTGAACCTTTTAATCTGCACTAATCCTTTTGACGATCCGTACCAGTATTGATATCCATTGTTCGGAAGTACCATGATGGGATGATCTCCGTTGATTGAAGGACGGATATTTACCCTTAAGTGGTGTGGACACACAATCGCCTTTTGATGCTTGAATATATTTTGAATTGGGTCCGGGGTTTGACTCCCGACGGCGCATCTGTTGGATTATCATCGTTTTTCTTCCTTCTTTCGGGGACAGTTCAAATGCGGAATTTGAGCAGCAGACATCTGTTTCCATCAGTTCGGACCGCTGATGTAGCGTCCTTGGTGTAACGGTAACACACGATCCATAACAGTGTCGGATTGATCCAGGGTTCGACTCCCCGAGGGCGCCTGATTCGCTGCAGAATTGTTTTTTTTTTTTTTTTTCATTTTTCATTTTTCATTTCTCTGCCCAGGCTTGCCTCCGCCCCAGCCAGTTGCTTGCTTCACCTGTGTGGGCACAATTTGCACCAATTCAATTCGGACCTTCACGGCGTTTCTCGGGACAATGCAAAATTAGGCAGAGAAAGACAACCATCATTCCAACCATCATTTCAAACGACTGACGTAGCGTCCTTGGTGTAACGGTAACACACAGTCTATGAGCACTTGATTGGTCCGGGGTTCGACTCCTCGAGGATGCCTGACAATTTCTTGATTTTTTTCCCTTCTCTTTTTTATTCCCTCAGCCTTTCCATTATTATTTCTCGCATCCGTATCTTATTCTGACCCTCCTCTTCACATCACCTGATACTGATATCGATTGTTCACTGCATTGATATGGTCTCCATGTCTTTGGTGTAGCGGTAACACTCATAGAGATACTAGTCGTACTTCTCATAGATAATTTGGATTGGGTCCGGGGTTCGAGTCCCCAACGACGCATGCCATACCCGGACAACTGCTTTTGTGTTGAAAAATATTTCTTTCGACTCAAACTTCTTTTGGCAGGACTGTTTCCTGCCACTGAAACGACCATTAACATCTGCCAAAGCCACCCGTGTCCAAGTAAATAAGGGAACAGCTGCAGATTTACAACAGACATCTGTTTCCATCAGTTCGGACCTCTGGTGTCGTGTCCTGGGTGTAATGGTAACACATACACTGACCGGCGTTTTACTGTTCGAATGGGTTCGGGGTTTGACTCCCGGGGACGCCTGAGCTAATTCTGAGGGCTTTTCTTTTCCCTTTCTTTCTGTGCTCAACCTTTCAATTATCATTTCTAGCCTACTATCGTCGAAAGCCACTTTTGCAAACTTATTTTGATGGAAGTACTGTGGCAGCTGTTGATCTCCGATTTCCCTAGAGCTTGAACTGAAGCAAGCCTTAAATTGCATTAGCTCCCTTGAATATTTACGGCCTTTTTGAGGAACTGCAATGGGAGCCTAGAAGATGTTGAGGTGAAAACCCACGCAACAAACTTTTAGCAGGTGATTGGCAGGCGATCAATGCCATTAATAGGCTCAACTTGAAATAGGCCCCGCATACTCTATAAACCTTGCAGTACCTTTTCTAGACAATTCAGACTCTGTTCAAAATTGGGCTTTCCGGATGGCCCGGGGCCCGGGCCGTTGTCGTCGGTCCCGTGCCACCGTCTTGGATTAGAACGGCACCTGCGCTATGGGTGCTGTTGACAGAGCCCTTGTGAAAGAGATCTCAAGAGAGTCCCAACGAATTTAATCGGAGTCTTTCACGGAAGCAGATCCATATTCATCTCACCATGAACGGCTTCAAGTTACCCAGGGTCGTGGAATCCGAACGCCCCAAGGGATAAACTAATTATTAGTAATTAAGCCAGGATTGGTTACAAGGTGTATATGAAGTTGGAGCCTCGGAACTCTTTCTCGACATTCCCAAGATGCCTCACAAAGCGAGCCTTGCTGAAATCCACCTGAGCAACATTACAGCCTGTCTAAAGCCGGCCGTGACACTCCTTAATGAACTTAATCAGTCCTTTGGCACCCCTTTTTTGCCGGCAATTGCAGGCACAGTATTGTCGCTCGTTACGGCGGGGCAGGTGAGTAATGGCTGGCTTTACTAATGAGATTTCGGCCAATCTAATGTTGACTTAAAGAATATCAGGAGGCACAAAGAAGAATGTATCCAGCTCCTGGAAAGCATTCATCAGCTTGTCTATGCTATTATCAATCTCCATATATCTTCGGACGCCGGGGATAACTTGCCACCCGGAGCATTGATGTACATCGGAAAATTCACCGAGTAAGTTCCAGTCCTCTCAGTCCATCTTAATTCTCGACTCCGGGCTGATCAATATTTACAGAACACTTCACAAGATCCACACATTTGTTGAAATGCAGCAAGACCGATACAAGATCAAACACCTCTTCCGACAGAGTGAGATGAATAAACTACTGGGGGATTGTCGTGCAGGAGTGAAAGAAGCGTTGGAAGCGTTCAAGGTATAAACCGGCTTTGGTTGTGCAGCGCACACTAATGTGAAAGTCAGGTCGAGAGCGGTCCAAATATTTTCAACAGTATTCATGAGATGGAGAGGAAATCAGAAATCATGCATAGGGCGGTGCAAGAATTAATTGCGAACCTGGAAGAGAGTACAGGGTCAGACGGGTCATCTTCGGTATGTACCGTGTATTCTGATCTCGAAATACCGTGTAACTCGAAAGTCAGATCTATCAGGCGGCCCATAGCCACCAAAGCAGGTATGCCCTGCACGTCATCCCACAGCTCTTTCATTCAGATGGCTCTTCAGCTCGAATTCATTTGCCCTGCTGCCACCAAGACCGAAAATCTTCCACGGTCGCGAATCAGAACTGGAACATATCATAAAAATTCTCACTCAAGATACAGCCAGGATATCAATTATCGGAGGTGGTGGAATGGGTAAAACCAGCCTGGCAAGGGCTGCTCTGCATCATCCTGAGATTGCGACGAAGTATGAGAAGAGGCTCTTTGTAACCTGTGATTCAGCACAGAATAGCATTGAGCTGGCTGCCCAGATTGGGTTGCATATAGGCCTGCAACCAGGGAAGGACCTCAGACAAGCTGTGGCCAAAAGTCTTTCTTCCGCCGAATCAGTTTTATTGATCCTGGATAATCTGGAGACCCCATGGGAGCCACTGAAATCACGTAGTGAAGTCGAAGAGTTTCTCTCTCTTCTTAGCGATTTACGCCATCTTGCATTACTGGTAAGTACACCACAATTTTATGATTGGCTGGCCTAATGAATCGACAGATCACGATGCGAGGTGCCGAAAGACCCGCCAAAGTTGCATGGACTCGGCCATTCTTGCAACCCTTGAAGCCTCTGTCAAACGAAGCCGCTCGCCAGACTTTCATTGACGTTGCAGATAACACTCACGACGAACAAAGTGTAAAGCGACTTCTTCATCTCACAGATAACATGCCACTTGCTGTGGAAATTATTGCTCATCTGGTTGATTATGAAGGGTGTTCCACTGTGTTGGCCCGTTGGGAGAGCGAAAAAACTTCATTGCTCTCAGAGAGTTACGACAGAAAATCCAATCTGGATGCATCCATCAGACTCTCACTTTCAAGCCCCCGGATTCTGTCGTTGCCAGGCGCATATGATCTTTTGCGTATCCTCTCAGTACTCCCGGATGGACTTACCGACACTGAATTGGTCCAAAGCAATCTTCCCATAAATCATATTCTTCGGTGCAAAGTGGCATTGCTTCGCACTTCGTTGGCCTATATCGACGATATGCACCGCCTGAAGTCGCTGACGCCAATTCGAGAACATATACGGCATTTCGACCCGCCGTCTCCACTTCTAGTGCGACCTCTTCAACAGTATTTCCATTCACTTCTGGAGCTATATCAAAAATACATGGGGGCCATGCTGGGAAGGGTTGTCACTGAAATAAATTCAAATGTCAAGAACCTCCAACAGTTGCTAATGCTTGGATTCCATCCAGATAACCCAGATCTGGCAGAGACAATAAAGTGTACAATCGCTTTGCAGTCATTCTATAGGTTCACTGGGCATGGTCATTTCACATTGATGGACCAGATTCCACCTTTTCTTGCTCAGGTCGCAGACCACAGACTAGAGGCCCGATTCATCACGGAAGTACTGAACTCTCGGATTCATGGTCCTGTTGCCAATGCAGAAGAAATGATTGCCGCAGGTGTTTCCCATTTTGAAAACTTGGACGAGCCAGTCCTTCAGTGTGAGTTCAGAATTATTTTGTACTCCCCTTCCTAACATGGTTTATTTCATAATAGCCAGGTTCTGTAGCGCGGCTGGAAATTATTATTGCTATACCAAATATGATCTCTCCACAGGGATGCAATTCTTTGAAAAGGCACTTGCATCGTCAAATTCAGGTGTTGGAGATGACCAGCCATCCATCGTGAACCTCAATATTGCTCAGATCAAGTACAGGAGTGGTGATTATCCCGCTGCCCAGCAGTACGCGAATGAGGCTCAAAGGCTGGCTAAATCTGCTGGAAATCTTCTTGATGAAGCACGAGCACTGCGGATCGAAGCAACATGCTGTATGGAGCTTGGAAACTATGGATATGCAAGTTTTTTGTTCCACAGAGCTGGAGAGCTGGTAAAGCTTTGTGGAATGTCGGGCGGCACTTTGGATCATCTGAATATGGCCGGCGAGGCTGAGGTGCATCGACTCAAATCGGAATATGCTGAGGCAAAAAAGCTCAACATGCAAATTGCGGAGAACACATCTGCAGAGGAAGATCCTTACATGCATGCGAGTGCTTCAAGCAACGTGGCGGAGATCGATATAATCATCGGTACTGCTGAACAAGCTGTTCGCGACAACCTCGACAAGGCGAAGATCATCTTCCAGAAGCTCGAATATCAGCTTGGTGTCACTCAGTGCGAAATGAACCAGGGGACCTCGAGCTCAGGGACGGAGATATTTTGAGGGCTAAAGCCCTGTTCAAGAACTGTCTAGCGTCTAGTTGGGGAAAAGATGCCACAGTGGTCTCCTATTGCCTTGAGCGACTCGCCGATGTCGGTCGGTGGCAGGCCAAGGATTTTAGCTGGTCCTCCACCTGGACGGTAATATACTTGGCGCATGCAAAAAGGTCAAAGGAAAAGTTGGCTGTTCACAAGGCTCTCTTGTTTCTGGGCGATGTATTTTTCCGCAGTGGGGACAAAGACACAGCAGGCACTCTGTTTATCGTCGCCTTAGATGGATTCAGCTCCATGGACATTCATCGGAGCAGAGCAGACTGCATGCTGCGCCTCGGAGACCTTGCGAAAGAGAGTGGAGACATTTCTGAAGCAACAACACTTTGGAAAAGGGCCAGGCCATTGTTCGAGCGGTCGCTTCAGAAGATTAATATCGCTCAAGTTGACATCAGACTCGCGGCTGAACACCACCTCTAATCAACGAACTCATCTTTAAAAAGTTTTCCGTACTCAGTATCTGTGTATATGTAGGTAGGTATGTATGAGGCCATATCGGAATCCATTAAAGAAGCAACTGAAATCTATTGAATGGTCTATTTACAAGGCCCAAAACCTGGGACAAAAAATCTGGATGAGCGTGTAGGGTTCTCAACCATCGCCCCCGCGACGTTAACAACCTAAGGACAGCAGTGAAGGAACCGTGGGAGCATTCTCGGAGATCGCCGGACAGAGCCAATCTGAAAATCCCCGCTGGTGTCTTTACACACCGCCGGAGCGCTGAATATTGGCGCAAGAACACAAGCGACCATCCCAGTATTTACTCAAATCGACAAAATGGCATCACACTCAACCTTTGTTGTGACGATAGACATTTGTGATTGCCAGTGGGTTCGGGGTTTGAGTCCCCGTGGGCGCATGAGATGAAAACGATGTCCTTTTTTGTTTTTCGCCGTTCTTCAAGCGTTGCTTTCTTTCGAGCTTCTCTCAGGCTGAGGCTTGATCCTAACACTCTAGATATGATTCAGAAGTAACCCAACCATCGATTGGAGGACCGGGATAGCGCCTTGGTGTAACGGTAACACAGCATTTCTAAATCTTTGGACCGGTACGGCCCGAGGGCGCCTGATATGGTGGTGCAACTTTTTTTCTTTTGTCTTCTTTCTGTCGGGCACACATCGTAGGCTCTTCGCTATTATTTCTCGCTAACTCAGCCGTCCATTTTTTCCCATCTCACGTTGACGTTGAAAGGCGGGATTGGAGAGCGTTTGTGCTGCACAGTTGGCACATGTTGCGAACTAACTTGCTCCTGGGTTCCAATGCTCGCTGTGGCTGGGGTGACTATTCCGTTCCCCCTTGCAAGCAGGACAGGATTCAACTTTCCGTTCACACTGTGTTTAGCTCAAATGTACAAGAGAATCCCAGAAAGCTAATAAACGGGATCAATCTCAACGTCCATGTTTCGGCGGTAATTTGAGGGTACTACTGAGGTCGGAAAGCATCGGTGGTGCATGCCGCACTAGTACTTGACACGTAAAGATTTCACGGTTGAGTCAGGGTTGGCTGACGCATACGCAAGGATCGGTCCATTGAGCCAATGTCTAGAAGGATTCGTGGACGCAAGACACCTCGAGGTTGGGTTTTCAATCAATCAATCTGAAAGCTCATTTTCCTTTCTCTGGTGAATTGAGGGTAGGGGTAATGGAACGAAGTGCATTGCACGCAAGCAACCCATAGAACTAAGTCAAGGAATGCGTTGGCTTATATACGAGGTCCGTGCTGTGTACCCGGAGTCCGGAAACGTGAACAAGACCGCGGAGGAAAATTGAACAACACCGATATCTGGCAGGTGACATCCTCGGCTATCCTCGGCACGTTTTGTCGATGTGGTGGACTTTTTAATGCATTCATTTGATGCGTCAAAACAGACAGACTGCACGGAACCAGGGAGTTTCCTCCGAGATACGTGTGGGATACGCCGACGGCTACAATATAAATACGGCACAGCGAAGCCAGCATTCGCACTTCTCCCCGGGAACTCGATGGCGACATTTACGATAAAGAAACAGCACTGGGTCGACCGCCGGGGAGCGACTCGTACCGTCCCGATGCGTGTGCTCGTTCTCGGCTACCCGCGTACCGGAACAGCCTGTGAGTCTGTTGCGGCCGTCATGGGCAATTTCGAGTGGAACCATAATCGGGATGTCTAACCAGCAATGAAGAAGGCGCTCGAGATCCTTGGCTACGGCGACGTGCACCACATGCAGTCGGTGGACGCGAATCCGCTCGAGGCAGAGATGTGGGAGGAGGCTATTAATGCCCGATTCTTCGGACGCGGGACGCCATACGGGCGAGCGGAGTGGGACCAGTTGCTTGGGCACTGCGAGGTCAGTCGAGTACCTACCCGCCTTATTTTTATTTTTCCAATTCGGTCTACAGGCGGTGACGGATACACCTGCGGCCATGTTTGCGGAGGACTTGGTCGCAGCATACCCGGATGCGAAGGTGATCTTGACGAACCGCGACTCTGACAAGTGGTGGACGTCCTTAACGCAGTCCATCGGCGCGGTCGCAGGGAGTCGCAGATACCGCCTCGCAGCAATTTTGGATCCCCAGGCGTTCGGGCGGGTTGCAGCGCTGGCGCACCTTATCCGATCCGTCATTATCGGACCGGTCGTCACAAAAGAGGGCGCGAAGGCGCGGTTCGTCGCACACTACCAACGTGTCAGAGACATCGTGCCGAAGGGGCGCCTGCTGGAGTACGAGGTCAGCGAGGGATGGGGCCCACTGTGCACGTTTCTGGTGAAGGACGTGCCAGAGGTCGAGTTTCCCCGGACGAATGACGCGAAGATGCTGCGCAAGAGGTATGAGGCAGCCATTGCTAATATTTATTGGCAGTTTGCCCTGCGGAGAGTCCTTCCGTTCTTTCTGCTGACCGGCGTGGCGTTGGCGGTGTATGTAAGGGGATCCAGGAGTAAATAATCATGTAAAGTGTGTGAAACGCCCAGAAATCTTCGCCGGGAGGGGGGTCAACGACCTTGAAAATCATCGTCAAGTGAAAAATCCGAGGGTGCAGGCAGCTATGGTTTTAGACGATCGCTCCTCGTCACTCAGGCGTGTCGAGATCTTTGGCGGGTCGGTCCCACTCTACCGAGCGATTTTACGCCTGAAGTTGAGCTGTGGGTCTTGAGGAAGGTTTGTCTCGCACGAGTCCTGAATGACAGGACCGACGACATTGCTACCGACTTGAGAGGAAGAAATCCCGCGAGATATATTCTAAAGTTGCTGTAGGCTGAGAGGAACGCCGGAACTGGAGAGCAATGATGATATAGGCGACTTACAGTAGCGGGCATGTAAGATGCTGTGTTGGTGCTCACGAGTGTCATCCAGCTGTTAGAACTTGAAGTGGAGGAGAGGACCGCAGGGCGTCGTGTGGTGTGTTAGTTGACACTGACAGAGCTCAAAGCGACCAGATCACGCGTGATGAGCGGATCTGCGGGCACGGGGAAAGCGCGAGTACACAGGTCTTGCTGGAGGAGCGCGCGAGCAAGTGCGCTCAGGTTTTGCGAGCTAGGTGGAAACAAAGGGCTGAAATATGCTGAGGTGGAATAAAATGCATGTAGGGGTTGTTGACAAGCCCGATTAACGCTTGTGCAGGCGGACTACAGCAAGAGCGGTGGTGGGAGAGAGCAAGAGTGACGTGATCGCAGAACGAACATGGTGATTGATCACTGTCGGATCAGAAATTTCTAATGCATAACGTCAACAACAGCGCGCGCGCTGCTTCATTCTCCACCACATCCGGACAGTCGTGAGTTCTTGGCTTAGTCACTGAATACACAGGCCCTCCGATTGTTGGATAGGCTAGGATTCACGAGTACATGCGCATACGAACCGCGTCGGAGTTTGCAAGATTTGATGGCATGATGTCAACACATCCGTTATTTTTGCGGGTCGATAGGATACTCACTGATTTTTTTTACTCAGACTGATGAAGCTGATGGCTCCAAGATGTTTCATTCGAACTCCGAGGCGGTTCGTATCCACTTGTAGTCATTAGAGTGTTTGTGCGTCAGCCATAGTGGCTCCAATGCTGTGTGCAAACTGATGGCTCCACCGCCAAAATATGGCGTCAGAGGCCGGTGAATGGCTTGGTGGAGCCATTCGCCTGCTATTTTTGCGCACCGCAAAACAGCCACGAGGTGGCTCCAATGGCAGTTGCACAACACGCTATTAACTCTATATTAAACAGTACATGACTCTGAAAATCACAAAGGCTAAACCGTAGAGGCTGAAACGAGCATAGTTCTTGGCTCCCATTATTCGAACCGCGCGTGGGCACATTCCCGACCTCATGTCTAGTGGGTCCATCGGACGCTCGCCCACAGAGGGTTCACTGGGGAAGAAGAAAATTGGTGATATTTCTCAGGCTCAGACGATGAACCCACGTCGGGATCCGAGGGCGACAGGGACGGGGACAACGTTGACTGGGAGGACATGCCCGAACTGTAGGTCGAGAATGGGGAATGGTTTGTAGGGGACGAGGGAGAATCTCAGCAATAATGGGAGCACTCGCTCGACCTAATTTAGTAGCACTATTTCTAGCCCGGCTCGCTCGTTGAAGTTCAAGCTGATTTGGACGATACGCAACAAATATCAATTGAAGGAGCTTTCTGATATTGCCCTCCCACAATCCACGCAATTATTCTCGTTGAGAACTGCAGGGGCGCACTGCATCAACCAAGTCAACCCAAACTCGACGCTGGATTGAGTAAGTGTACCGGTGTTAGTTGGTTTGAATTGTCGACTTGGAAGAAAATTGCGACAAGGGCTGAACCGCGACTTCTCTCTGGGTCCTTAGGTCGACATGGGCATAAGTATTTGATTTCGGGCTTGTCTCCCGAAGTAGGTCTATAAGCAGATGTTTTGTTTCGCTCCACCATACTTGTAGCCTCATTATTACTCATTCAATTAGAGTCAGATGCGCAGTAGGAGGCTGCGTCAGCCTGCGTGCGAGACGGAATAAGGAACTGGGAATAGCCCATGGAGGAATCGCACCTGCCACCGCGCTCGCCGGGCGCCTTTGGAGCTTTTCGTGGACAACACAGGAGCGGGGAAGGCAGTCTGAGCGTGCCTTCACGTCGCTGAAACTGCACCATCTCCGTCACCCAGGTGACGCAAGGTTGAAATACCAAACTAGAGATTCGAGGTTCGCACTAAAAATAAGAAGTATATATATTGAACCGGGCTTTCCTCCCGTCCGCTAGCTGATTGCCCCGAAAAGTGGTACACCACCTGAGGCGTCTGAATATATGTGTTCCAAGTAAAAATACAACTGAACTGCCGGGGTCTAAGACGGCCAAACTCCGATCAACTCCGCGCCCCTGCTCGTATAAATGTTCATCGAGCAGATAAACCAGGACTACCAAATCCACTCACTCTACTTCCTTCTACCGTCATCCTTAACATTCACCATGTACGCCATTCGCATGCTCTCCTTCATCCTCGCCACCTCGGTCGCCCTCGTCGCCGCCAACCCATTCGTCCAGGAGCGCCAGACGTGCAACTGTGAATCGCCGTCCGGCTGCCCTGGCACCTGTGCCCCACTCCAAGGTTCAGGCCACTCATACTGCATCGGATACTGCGGGGAGAACAACGCCGTCATTTGCGATGCGTGTGGATTTACAACGGATAATTGTATTGTCAACACCGATGGATCCTGTTTCACTGGTAAAATTGCGTTGTTCCTAGAAAATATATCGAAGTGCTGATTGTCGTTACAGTGAACGAGTAATTGAATGAGGAATGAAATTGGAAGGAAAGCAATCCGCCGTATACACGTTGGAAGATGAGGAAAAAGTTTACTATACTTGAATTCAACAATGAATCTTTTTGTCGCCAGCGTGCTTAATCCTTGGGGATCTGTCTTGAATTCTTGGTCAGCTTGCCTTCAACTCTAGACATGGTTTTGAGATGAGGATGGATTATCCGCTTCAACAGCAAAAAGATGCATAAACTGAAAATAAATTGTTCATTAAACTTAGAAGAGGGCTGAAGATCAGATCCCAGATTTAGAGGCGATTTCTCACGAAGTTTCCGTCTCCTTCAACCCTTCGACTGTTCCCGAAAAGAATACATTTAATTCACCACAAAAGCAGGCAGCTCTAATGCCCATCCTCTGCTTGCTCATCTACGGGTATCATCCGATTCCAATATCGCCACGCCTGCCAGAAATTAACCCCCCAGAAAGCAACCCATAGAACGTCGCCGTACGAAATGCCTGCTGTCACCTCTGAATGCCCGACGACCCACGTCGCGGACCCCGCTTGGCTCAGCGCCTCGACGGCGACCTTGTACCTTCCGGCGAACACCCGAGTACGGTGGTTCAAGATGAGCTGCATGATTCCACCCGCCATCGTCAGCGCCGCCGCCACGGCGCTCACGTTCTTCGACACGGTGCTGGAGACATCATCTGTATACTTGGGCTTGGGCTGCGTGGGTTCGACGATGAAAAGCGTTCGCACGTCGAACGTGTGATGCGCCAGCAGAAGCATGGCGAATACCTGGGGCAATGGACAGAGTGTTATAAGAGTTCGGGGGTGAATAAGAATAGCACTTACCCCGAATTTCAAGCGCCAATCCATGCGTGCGTCCAAGCGCGCGCTCGCACGCTCCTGGGGCGTTGCGGGCACCCGCCGCAGGCGCAGCATCACCCCGGTACGGACCACCTCTGTGCGCGAGATCGCCTTGAGCATGAAGAGGGGCTCGGGCAGCTGGCGCAAGCCCAGGCTCAGCGCCAGGGTGATAGCCCTCTCCGCCTTTGTGGTACCACTGGGTGGTTTTGTCATGAGCCCACTTTGTAGCGCCCCGCCGAACGAGAGGAGGTCGCCGGCGACGATGCAGAGCGTTCCAGGGACACTGAGGTAGGTGGTGTTTATGCGCGCCCAGTATGTGCAGTTGAGGAGAACGACGAAGAGAAATGAGGAGAGGCTGGACGAAAGAGTAGATATAGCTGATAAACCGTGCGAGCGAGAGTGAAAGGTCTCACGAGAGAATGAGCCGAACGAATCGAGGGCGCGGATGGGGATCTGGGTGGTGGCGATGGTCGTGCAAACCTACAAAGAAGGCAAGATTCAGGGCAGCGCAGCTGGCGGCAGCAGAATTTCATTACTGTAGGTTTCTGTATAGTGGCTCCGCAAGCCGGGTGTCAGTTCCAGATCACTTGGGGAGAACCTGCGAGGTGTGATGCTTGAGTATGTCAGGCGCCATGTTATGTTCATGTGGTCTGTGTAAATGCAGCAGCGGATCAAGACAAAAAGATCGATGATTATTACGACAAAACATACCCGAAATCGTGCGATTCATGGACTCTGAGGTTAGTGCATCCACATCGCAAAATTCGCGATTAATTGGGACAGGTATGACATCCTTTGAAAATCACACCCAATCAAGCTGAACACTTAGGATGGGATATCAGAACGTACCTTCGGCTCAGCTACATCTCGCAACTCGTCCATGTACGGCCCATACGCAAACTCTTCGCGGAATCCGCCTTCAGCCTCCGCGTCCGGGACCGCGAACTGCATCACCTCCCAATTCTCGCGTAGGTATGACTTACGGCAAAGCTCTCGTATCGGACTGCACTGTGTGTACGATTGTTAGTATTGATTTTCGCGCGGAAACGCCGGATCCCACCGAATTATTCCGCAGCCAATTGTGCCTGTCGACGTACTCTTGACGGCGGAACAGCCGTGATTCGCGCATGACGCGGAGATGTGTGCTGCAGTGGGTGCGATGAGTCATTATTCATACATGCGCTGCCAAAGATGTGGGGAGCCGCACCGGGTTACGACGTGTGGGTGGTTCGTGAGGATCTCGTCATCGGTATCGCCGTTATACTCTCCCGCAGGACACACGCTAGGAACCGGACGTCTCTCAAGAAGGGGTATCGTGATTGCCACAGCGTCCAGGGCCTCGTCTGCGGGTCTGTGGTAGAATTCGGTAGGGGAATTGTGGGGGAACCTGGTCGTTGAAGAAGCGTCGATGTCTGTGAGAATACAAAGAAAGAAAATGATCAGGAAGCACGCACGGGAGACTCTTGAATCTTACACGCCGTTGAGAGGAAGTAGGAAACCAAGAGGTGTAGTTTTTGAAATGTTCTAGTGGGGACGGGGAGCGGGGCAGTATCACAAACGAGGCCCGCAAATCGGAGTTCGTGCCCGGATGTTCGTGGCTGGATCGATGGTTAGAGCCAGAATGAAGAGAAGTGGGGGATAGGATTACAAGATCTGTGTCGGAATTTTAAAGGACAAGTCGGCGTGGAGGTCTGTATCAGAAAGGCGGACCCCGCGGAAGACAATATCGGAGAAAATAGTCTTCTCGACCAGGCTGGCGCGGTCGTACCACTTGACATAGGCGTGATGAATCTCAGACTCCTCGGGGGTCACGCCAGCCAAGAATTTCCGCTCCACTTCGAACAGGTATTTTCCCTCCGTTTTCTGGCGCTGACGCAAGTATTCCTCGAACGCTTCGTCTTGCGTCGCCAATTGCCAGATCGTCACCGCAATATCGAACGTATCGTCAAGCCCGATGAGCGGCTGCACGACGTCGCTGCGATTGGCGACACAATTGATATCCGCTTCGTTGGCGAAAAATTCGCGACGCGGGTAATCATAGAATGGCCTGGCTTTTAGATAGCGTCGCCGGAGAGATACCCAAGATTTGTCGATGACAAAGAGAGCCACGACGGCAAGGACAACCAGAATCAGATCACAATCAGAACAACGCCGTCGCTTTGGTGACTCTGAACGTGCGGGGGTCTTCTCCAGCATCGGGCTGGTGGTGGGAGTCCAGACGAAAGATTTGACCAAGATTTGACATTGACTTTCGTTAGTTGATCTGGGCTGTTAGCCGAAGGCAGTGGCTGTCAGTCTGCAGGCGCTTAAATGATGGGTACTTGTTAGTAAAGGGCCTCGAGCGTCTAATGGCAGGTACACTGCGTTTGAGGTAAGTTTGTGGGCCAAAAGATTTACATCCTTGGTTTAGATCGACATATATTTTGAATCTGGCACCTGATTCCTTTCTCGCAACTTCCTCTTTCCGATTTGCCGCAAGTCAACCATTTTAAATTTGACGCCTCTTGGTGACGCCACTGACGCCCGCGGTGTCAAGGGCTGCTGTGAGGGGAGCCAGTCATGATTTTACTATTTCGGGCAAATCCATATTCTTCCGGAATTTATCTGTTTGTCTTCCTATTATCGTCAGCGTTGAACCCGAACTCGCTCGTCCTGAAGAAGTTCTTTATTGTGAGACAGCAGCTTCCGTGAATGGTGATGAATTGCATGGGCCCGAAATCGGTGCGATGTTGAGAGAGGATTTTTGCTCCGGCGATCTTTCTGTGATAAATTTATCCTAAGGATGAGATGTCAGTGCACGCGTCGGTGGGGCATCATGATGTGAAAAAAAAAAACACCGCAAAGGCAAATTACATACGATTTCAGTTGCGTCCCGGACTCCTGGGTCGATTCGAACTATTTTTGGGATCCGGTTCCATACGGATACGATTGTGTGGGAGCAAAGAGGAGATCTAGAGCGCTAATCGCTCAATTTCTGTTTAAACTTTGTGCTGCAAGTGGAGGGTTTTAACATCGGATAGGACCGACAGGACCGAACACCATGGTAGTGAACGGCGTGCCACTGAACGCACTACACCGTGCACCCAACCATTTAATTTGAGACAAGCAGCTTCATGTGGTCGAGCGGGGCTCAATTCCCCGTTGATGTATCTTCCTGCCACGCGCTACTTTTGCCAAACTTGCGACAGTGCTTTGAAAGCACAGAAAATTCATAGTCATATGTCCGCTATCCGGGGTTCAACTCTCCACCGATGCGTAGATTACGCGGACGTGGTTTTTTTCAAAAAGCGTGGCTGTGGAACAAATTGGACACGTTCCCATCGATCACCTCTTGCTGTGTGGAATTGGATGGGTTGGTAATATTAATTATCCTCACCTCGCACGGTACAGTATGTGCGAATAGACTTCACTCTCGACCGAGACCTGCGATTCCTCTAGATTTATAGCAAATTAACGAGGCGACGTAGCCTGGAAAGCATTGCTGATGCATGGTACACAGTCAAATCGTGAGAGGGAGGAAAAACTGAGACATGTTTGATTGAGCACCGGGTTCGATGCGATGCCATGTACGTGGATTCTGCGAATGATCGAGCCCTAGAACGAATGAAAAAAGCACAGGTCATTAATGTTTATCCCTTTTAGGGTACACTAAACTACTATAACCAGCACCGAGTCTAAAAACCTCGTAGCACGAACTGGGACAGCAACAAAGAAACGAAAATAAATCTCAAATAAGGCGCACGGATCTAACAACTAAAACTGGCGTCCTCCGGCGGAGACTTCTTCCCATATCACACACAGTCAAACGACCAGGTGACGGAGATTGCCCCATCGTTGATGTAGTTTGGATCCAAGGCCGCCATCGCGCTCGAGGTCAGATCAATTCCGTCGGTCCCTTGGCAGCCGGGGCAGAGGTCCACGACGACCACGTTGATGGTGTCTATAATACACGGGCAAGGATTTAAAGAATTATTGCAATGCACGGAAAATGAGTGAATGCGCACATTGCACGGTGACGGTCGACCCGCAGTGAGAACCGCCGTCGTAGTGGGCCTCCCCGAGCGCGACGGCAAACTCCGAGTTCTGGATCTGCCACCCGCAAGCGCCGAAGCCGCCGTCGGGGAAGTAGTACGTTGCTGCGGTGGGCAGAGTTCGTCAGTGATTTGATGAGTGTGAGGGAATGAGAACTACCGATTCCGTTGAACGAAGAGCTGCCTGGGGCACTTCCACCGCAGTAGATGCTTCCAATGTGTTGATGTTCAAGTAGTTAACGGCCAGAGTGCTGACATAAAAACTAACGTTGTTTTGCCACGGGTTGGAGGTCATCCAGCCACCAGTTGCGTCGCCGGGGTAGGTGAAGGTCCAGACAGAACCGGTCCCAGCATATGAGCCGTCCCTGACGGGAAAATACAAGGTGTTTTGGTAAGCTGAAGAGATAATGACAGTGGGGACGATTCAAATACTGACGAATAACCTGAAAGAAAGAAGGATATCATTGCATCAGAAATTAAATGAACGTCCTATGAGATCGCTAATTGCCCGACCATAACAGGTGGCGCCCTGGTCGGGCCCGAAGCTACCGATCTGAAACGCCCAGTCACTGTCGAGCTCGAGGCAAAAGTCCGGTGCCGAGAGGACGGCGCAGCTGCTGGCAAAGTTCAGCGCTTTGCAGACGGGAACGTTCCCTGGGGTGCGTCTCTGTAGCAGTAGCGTGTAGGTGATGATGAATCATGGAACAGTGTAAAGTCGCGATGTACACACCGCGAGGTCGCCCGCCGCACGAGCAGCGACCGAGGGCGCGCCCGGTGCGATGGGTGAAGCGGAGGCCACCGTCGCGAGAACGGTTGCAAGAAGAGCAGAGAGGCCGTTGGAGAACTGCATGGTGGGTTAAGCAGAGGGAGTCAGTTTGAACGAAATTGAAAAAAAAAGGGAGCCTTTATACCCAGAACGAGTCGGCGAGCGAGGAGGAATCAGTTGTGCGCATGCATAAATGGAGAAACTTACAGGCAAGCAGAGATGATGATCCTTGCGTGCGCGCGTCAGGCTGCAATTTGCCGACGAGTGCGGACGAGAGGTTGTATGAATATGGGTTCCCGGCTTGCTTTCAGTGCAAGCTGCATCAGCAATTTGAAACCAATCTTGTCGAAGGGGTCGGAAATGGTACGACCAAAAAAAAAAAAAAACCCTCTCCCTAAATCCACAATTGATGCAGTACAACCCTCCAGAGGAAAGAGAAAAAGATTTGGAAATTTTTTGTGGCCTTGTCAGCTTGCGACGATCGTTTCTGACCTCTTGTCGGCCTTTGTACAATGGATACGTTGGCTGCCAAAGTTGATGCACATTGAAAAGGGACACATCTAGAGAGGGAGCGAAAGGACCGCCAGGACCGGGTCAATGCTGAGCCGGAACCCCATAAGAGTACACGCAACGAATTTTCTAGGTCGGAGCCGAGTATATTTGACCAACCTGCGATCGGAAAACAAATCTTCGGGGACCTACCGCACTTCCAAAAAGTATTCGACGAGCCAAATTGGTTATACTGATTCCCTTTCGGCGAATGGCAACGTGCGAGGCACGAACTTCGTCCCGTAAGTTTGAACGCTCCCTAAACGAATTCAAGGAGTACAAAAGTGACGCGGCATGCTTCAACAACAAGTATCCGAGAATCGGAACGTACTGGGTGGAAGTTCGGTTTCGTGTGGGCCAGTTATCTTCTCCGAAGCGCATGGTTCAGTCGAAAGTATGACGGCTAATGGTTGACGGGGATCTGTTACAGATTGGTGACAGAAGGAAACGGAAATGCGACGTCAAGACACTGGATCCGTGTCCATTTCGTGAAGTTGGATGTGGCTCAACCTCTGGAGTTATGAGCTTGAGGTCAAAATCCACGCCGGGCAGAGGTAGCCTCCAGAGTAGGCCGTCATGGACCCGAGGACGAAAGACAAAAGAAGAAAGCATTACGGCTTGATTACAACGGCGCTGCAGATGGCCGCATTGATCCGCCACTGATCCGGATTGATCTTCTCCACAAGTTCATTTCCTTTGGGTGTAGTATTACTCTGTGCGTTCGCATTCCCTTGCGATAGCTCCGGACATTTTTTTTAGGTACTACCGTAATTTCATCGATTGGATGCTACCCTAGCCAGGGCCAGGGCTAAATCCATCAGAATGGTTGCCTAAAATATTTCCTCGCGCCTGTCGCACTTCCTTGGGATACCGTAGTAGCGGCGCCCAACAGCACGTCCGACGACTACGCATATTCGAAGGGTCTACACTATGATTTCTTTCCGGCCGACGAAGTACCGATTTGGTGGCATTTGGTGGCAAACTCTCAGTGCCTTTGAACACCCGATTGAGATAGGAGCACACAGGATACACATAGTTTAATTTTGGGACCTTGCGTAATGCGACGACATAAGATTCCTCAAAGCTCTTTGACCCCAACACAAGCATTCAACCAGGACAAGATAATTCCTTATTTCTGTACAGATGATTTTACGAGTCCAGCGACAAGGTGTACCTGCCGATATAATCAGCCATAAACCGCGGAACACCTTAAAATAGACCTCACGTCGTCGGAACGCTGGTTTGGTGGAGACCAGATATTACCAGGGGCACACCACCGAATCCCAAAATACTACCGGCTCTTCAATTTGCAAAAAGAAAAAAAAAATCAAAGACTTGTAAGCAAGTGATGGTCGAAGCAACACGGACCTAACGTTCACATCAACGTTGAGGAGATCCAGGACGCCGAAGGGGATGATGGCGAGAGAGGCTGTAGCACCCTGGGTCAGGAGAACGTTAGTGATGTTCCCAGAATTTGCCTGGTGCAGAGGCGGGACGACGACAGGTCGGGTGAACTTATGATCGAAGGACGCATAGACGGTGCCGTTGAGGCCAGCGGTTGTCGATACGCTGTCGATGGTCAATTCGAAGATGAGAGGATTCTGTGCTGTTGAACAGTCAGCCGCTATGAAGGAAGGGGAGAGCAAGGCTGACCTTCAAAGTCGATGCTGAACGGAAGAGAGGAGATGAATTGATTGTTCACAGGTTATGACTGACTTACGTTACGAGATTGTCCTCCAGGGTCGCAAGCTGATGGTGTGATTAACTCTCTAGATCCTAGGGAATTGCGGAACTGAAGCACCGTGAGGGTCACGTCAATGTGGGTGACCAGACCAATGCCGAGGGCATCAATGACCTCGCCAAGGAGATCCCGTGTTTCGACGGGTGAAGGGGCAGCGCGGATGAGTAAGGCTGCGAACAGGGCGAAGAGGATCGACTGGAGAGGGACCATTTTTCTGGTAGCCGGAGGAAACAAGGCTATAAAGATCGAGCTGGAACGAGCAGACTTATAGTGGTGTGGGCTGCCATCTCGAGAGAAACGAAGACTGGTTGTGGGAATAAACCATGCGTGCATCGGCACACCTGACTGAGCGTTGGCCAGTCCCGCCTTAGGTCCTTGGGAAGCGGCGATCCGGTAGCTGTTCCGGAACCTGTGTTATTTATAAATCGTTGACCTGAGCAGGTGAGACTCGAGGGAACTGGTCCAATATTGAACCCATTTTCGGAGACTGGAAGCATGCTCCGAGATGGCTCCAGTATTTCCCGGAACTTTCATCGATGGAATTGCTCTCTGATTATTGCAAGACTATTGTGAGCCGGTTAAACTCCACGATCAGTTGAACTCTATTGAGTTATTAATGTTTAGTTGTTCTTCCCCTTGCTCGTGATTCATGTTGTTCGATCGACCGGCATAGCACAGTATCCGGTGGCCAAATATTGTGAAGGAGACTGGTGCGAAATAAGATCTCGAGGAAGAGACTTGATGGAAAACCCGTGTTGTTCCGAATACGTTTCATATACAATATTTTATCATATTTTATCGCAGAGCACCGATTCTCAGATATAGATTTCCATTGGGCTCCTGTGGAGAAACCCGCCATCGCCATCCAATCCCCTCAACCTCGGGCACAACTTGGAGTCGAAGTTCAAAATCTCCAACATGAGATCCCCTGTGTCCAAGCAGTTACGCAGTTCAAGCCGCTCGAGGGCGGGGAACGAGCCAAGGAATAACACGATCCCGGATTGTTGGAAATTAATATTGTGGAAGTGCATGCAGCTCAGGATCACCGACGTGACACGGGGATATATATGAGGATGTGTGGAGAGCGCCTCCAAGAAGTCGCTCCAGACCCGTCCAGTGAGATCTAACCCATCGATCTCCAGTGCACGGAGCTCGCGCGCTGCCATTAGCGAGCCAAAGAAAGGGCGACAGTCGTGCTCGGTGTCCCCACCGGTCTCTTCGTCGCGTGGCGTGGCGCGGAGCCCGCGAAGTACCAGGCAGCGCAGGTACGACACCGGGAGTTCAGTGTGGTGTAGGCGAACCCGCGGCGGCACGCAGATGTGGTCCAGCTGAAGTTGCTCTGGGGCATCGAGAAACCAGCGCTGAAGTTGGCCGCTTTGAGCAACAATATCCGGAAGCACATGCATAATGTGGAGGTGGTCGAGACGTGGAGGTGCGACATCTCCGAGCGACATCCCGTAGAGCTGTGCCTCCCGCAATTGATGCCCGGGTGGCAAAGCGAATATCGTCTTGGTCGGGATCGATGGAGGCTGGAGTGGGACGCTCGTTGTCGGCGGTGACAACGGCTGTGGTTGTGCAGCGTGTAAAGGTGGCGTTGAAATAGCGGAGAATTCGAGATCGGCCTCCCCATCATCCTCATCGTCGTACTCCTCTTCGTAGCAGTGGGCAATCAGCACCTTTAACTGCGAGAATCCCTCGTCATGGAAAGCAGCTGCTATGTCAATCCAGTCTGTCGGGTCCGCATACACCTCGAGGCGCGTGCAACGCCACAATTGCGGCCGTATGATCCCCAGCAGTACGCGAAAATCCTCCCACGCCCCAGACACACGAGCTGGTGTAGTGAGGTCCAAGGCGAGCGCGATCGGCTGGCTCCCAGACTGAGCAAAAACACGCTTCACGATGGCCGGGTGCGCGATGTCCTTGTGGTAGAAGTTAACCGTGCGCCAGAAGAGGGAATTGTCGAAAGCGACCGCTCGCCACCGGTGGCACACCCAGGCGGCGCGGAAGATGGCGTAGAAAGAAACCTGGAGGTCGATAGCGACGTGCCACTCCAAGACCTCTGATATTATTTCGGGGGGTAGGGTGTGAATGCTTCGCATTGAGTTCTTTTAGAGTGTGGCTTGTATTTCACGGAGAGGAGCAAGGTAAACGGCGTCGGTGCCACTGTTTGGTCGAGAATTTGTGTTGTCACGTGGGCGTACCGAAAAAATCCGATGCCACCAAAATTGTACCTAGCTTAATTGTCGGGAATCCACGCCGGTGTGGAGGAGAAATTGGTAAAAATATAGGATACGCCGAGCTGGGATGTGGTGAGAAGAGCACTGAGTAAGAGAGCCTGAGCTAAGAACGGGTCAAGCCTGAGACGCCGGGTCCAAGCCAAATCCAAGCGTCGCGCTATGGCCATAGCAGGTCATAGCGTCCCAAGATAGGCCCCAGCATTTTCCCAGACGTCGATTCTGCCGCCAAATTGGACCTACTCTGTAACGTGGTGGCAGACTGGTGTGGAATACACCAAAGCATGCCGCTGTATCTGGCAACTCGAAGATCAAGTTAATGCTGAAAATTTCTGGCGCAATGGGGACAAGGTAGATATACTTAACAAGATATTTCGAGGTAGAGATGCAGAAATCGTAACCGCCTCTAGTACGATTCGGACAATCTCCGAAATTATCAACAATACTAACATGGAAATTTCGGCCGCCACACGAAAGGATCCAAACCTTCCTCCGCATTGAGGATCGCTGCTTGCTTAATCTGCACCAAATTCGAATAGTTAGTGACTCATAAATATGCAGCAAGGCCGGAGTAACGCACCTGCCCCAAACGCGGCCGCGTAGAGGCCTCGCATCTGGCCACAAAGGCGCCCATCATGCGCAAGCTCGCGATCCCCATCTTCTCGCTCGCCTGAAGTTCCCAGTGCCCCACTCCGTCGCTGGTGAGACCAGTCTCGACGATGGTGGAGCATGCGGTGCTCCGCTGCCGCGCCTCAAGTGCTGCGATGAGGTGTGCGGGGATGGCGGACCCGAATGCGAGGATCTGGACGCGCGGAAGCAGCCGCCCGTCTGCGATCTGCTCCATGAGCGAGTCCAGGATGAAATAGTCGGGGATCCAGACATCAATGGCAGCGGGACACGCGTGCAACCACGCCTGTAGGTCCGATTGGGATCCGATGCCCGGACCCTCGAGGGAGAGGCGCTGTAGTGCGGGAAAAGAGCGGACAGAGAAGATGGTGTTGTCGCAATCATCAGAAAGGCTGAGGGAAAGATCCACCAGAGAATCGAGAGCGACACTCTGAAGGAACCGTGCAGCGTTACCCAGGACATCTGTGTTGAGCTCGAGCACTCGAAGAGCAGGCAGAGCAACTTTGCAATCCGACAGTTCGATCTTACCGAGCGGTTCTCGGGTAAAGACGTCGAGACGCGATTTGGTAAGGTCCGCACACCCCTGGAGGACGGAATAGTATTGCGAGGCAGTGGGATTGGTGTTGTCAAAATATACAGAGGTAAGGCGGCGCCACGGGAGTGGTAAAAATGTCGGATCAAAGAAGTGGTGGAAGTCCTGCAAGGTAACGCTTCTGAGAAAAGGCATGTCGTCAAAAACCGATATGGGAGTCGCGGGAGGAGTGACTAAGTCTCGGGAGCCATAACTGTAGTTGCTCGCCAGATGCAACGTTTCCACGCGGCTCAAGGAACCAGCGGCAACGAGAAAAGTGGGCTGGTAAACCAAGCCGCGGAGGATGAGGTGTGGCATTGCTGTGAATAGTTGGCGAGGAGGTGTGTGACCGCGAATCGGCTTCTGGCGCATTGATGTCGAGGAACAAAGTAGATCCTCTAGCTCGGTAAAGCCAGAAGAGCAGGACCTTCAGTACCTGCGAGATATTATCAAGATTATAATTGAGGTTCACTTCGCTCCAAAGTCTAAGGTTGTCGAGTGCGATCGTCCTCCACCGGGAACAAATTTGACACAAAATTAAGCGTATGTCTTGTGAACGACGCCAACAATATAATTCAATTTCGCCGGCCCCTGTGCGCATAAGTTGAATATCTCGGTAACGATATCGACGGAGAGGATTTTGTGGGGTGCTAGGGCAACGCGATACACCGCCAGCTGGGAAAGAAGAGCGGTGCGACGGGATTCTAGGGCCTGGATATTGGCGTTGATCTGGAGGAGTTCCTGTTCTGCAGCGAGATGTGCTGCTCGCGCAGCAGCTGCCTCGGCGGCGGGAATTGGATCGTTTTTAAAGGACGCCAGACTTTTTAGAAGATGGGAAACGTCATCTACCCTGTAGTTTTTAGATTATTCTGTGGTAGTGGCCCAACGAAACGAACCCGTTTTTGCCAGCCATAGGTTTTTGTTGTGAAAAACACAAGAAAAAAATTCGAGGCGGAAGAGCAGTAGAGAAGACCGCAGAAACCTGAAAGCTGGGAGAAAATGAAGTGCCTGTGTGACTGACGTGACTGGAGAGATCAGATCACGGCACCGCCACTGCCACGCGCAGAACCATCTTTCAAGTTGACGGCCGCTACGGAAGGAGAACGTCTGTGGGAGCCCCCCAATGAACTGGCTTCGGAGAATCCTGTATACTTCGGAGATTACATGATCGCTCAGGTGGCCGGTATACATCGTCCTGTACATATGCCGAGGCCACATGCTTCGGCGCTGCCATAATTTAAGGCAAAGCCGAAACAGCAGATATACCGCGCTTGCCCCGTCCCACCTCAGCAAAGCCCACCGTTGCCATTATGCTACCTGACGGCTCGGATGCGATCGTCAGTCGTCTGGCTGCAGAGGACACGGTTCCGTGGTATAGGAAACCGAACTTGAGAGCGCTGTACATGGTTTTACTTCCCACTTGCATTGGTGTCGAGATGACGAGCGGGTACGTCGTCAATAATTTGTCCCATCTCTCCTCCCTCATTCGAGCTTGAAACACTGGCAGGTTCGATTCCTCCATGATAAATGGGCTACAGGCCGTTGACTCGTGGGATACTTGTTAAGTTTTTCTGGTTTGAAATTTGGCTCGTATTAACGGATCTTCCTTCCAGTCTATCATTCTCCGCGTTCAACCCTTCTAGGACTTATGTCGGCGGCATATTCGCTCGGCGCTGTCGTTGCTTTACCACTGGTTCCATATGTGAACGATGTCCTCGGGCGGAGGATGGCCATCATCTTTGGAAGTATCTTGATGGTTATCGGTGCTGTTCTGCAGACCGCATCTCAGAACTGTGCGTCTTCTTTCCTACGCGGCTCTCATGAAACGTAACTCGCATACAGTCGCAATGTTCGTGGTATCGCGGCTCATCCTCGGGCTCGGCATTCCCTTCGCAATCGTGGCAGCATCTTCCCTCATCGGCGAGCTCTCACATCCCAAAGAGCGTGCCCGTCTCGGATCTCTCTTTAATGCCTGCTACTTTATCGGTAGCATCATCGCCGCGGGAGTAACGCTCGGCACTTTCGGCATGTCGAGCAACTGGGGTTGGCGTATCCCGTCCCTCCTCCAAATCTCGCCGAGCATACTTCAGATTACATTCATATACTTCCTCCCCGAATCTCCTCGATGGCTGATTTCCAAGGGCCGCGGCGAGGAAGCCATGGCTATCTTGGTGAAATATCACGCGGAAGGCGATGTTAATTCGGAGTTCGTGAAGGCCGAGTACGCTCAGATCGAGAGAACCCTGGAGCTGGAGTTGGAGACCAGCAAGACGAGCTGGAAGGACTTTGCGTCGACACCCGGGATGCAAAAACGGCTCTTGGTTACGGCGGGCCTTGGGCTGTTCACGCAGTGGAGCGGGAACGGGCTCACTTCGTGCGTGATATTTTCTGCCTGCGGACGTGAACTAACAGGGATCACCCAGATATCTCCTTGCACGCATCCTAGACGGAATAGGCATCCACGACAACCGCTCCAAGAATCTCATCAATCTTGCCCTAACCGGCTGGGGCCTCGTCAACGCCACCATTCTCGCGTTAACTGTCACCAAGTTCAAACGGCGCACGATGTACCTGGTAAGCGTGACCGACAGCTTCACGGACACCGACATACTTACAGTTCTGCGCAGACGTGCACGATATCCCTGTTTCTCATCTTTACGGGCTGGACAGTCGCAAGTGCGCAATATGTCCAGACGGGAAGCAAACCTGCGTCCAAGGCGGTTCTTGCGTTAGTTATTTGAAGTTTTAATTCAGAAGTATTTACTAAGACCGTTACCGTTCAGTTTCATCTTCATTTATAGTCCCGCTTACAATTTGGGGTATAACGCCTTGACATACAGTGAGTCCCGTCTCCTTGCGCCAAGAAACATTTTCGTGACTGGTGGGGTTAGCATTCCTGGTCGAGCTGTTTCCCTTCCACTCGCGCGCAAAAGGGATCACGTTCTTCCAGTGGTGGGGACGAATGGCAAGCTTCTTCAATCAATTCGTCAACCCCATCGGCCTCGCGCATTCGGGGTGGAGATATTATATCAGGTACCGCTACCCCACCCAATCATTCTGCGTCTTTGACGAATATCTGGATTAGCTATGTCGTTTGGCTCGCGTTCGAGATCGTCTTCGTCTACTTCTTATTCCCTGAGACGGCCGGTCGGACGCTCGAGGAGCTTGCTTTCCGTACGTTCCACGTTTCCTCGTTTTTACGAATGAGTGCTCAAACGCTCGTTCGCAGTGTACGAAGGCGACCAAATCCGTGCGGAGCAAGTTAAACGTGTCAAAGAGGTGATTGGACTCGAGGAGATGAAAATCGACGACAGTTCTTTGGACGATAAAGTCGAGAAGTAGGTACCAGAACCCTAATGGAGAAGTTGAATATGCAATTTCATCAAATCATCTCGCAAGATGAAATTATTGGGGTTTTGTCCGTACTATACTACTACTAAGGACCTTCACGCTTAGCACAGGATATCATGTGCCGCAGATGCAACGCGGAATCGGAATCGGACTGGAAGCTTCATTCCATTTTTAAGATGTTTCTACCCGACAACTGTGCCTCCGATCCAGGCTGGGCTTCCCACCGTGACTCCGAAACATAATACATCCAGCTCCTTTCCTGGGGAGTTTCTCGGGGGTGGTTTTGTAACCTGCACATTAATCTACTCTCGTCCACTCGTGGAGGATTATTTAAATAATTAAACATCCATTTATTTATTTTGATCACAAAGTCGTTGCTGAATCGGTGCTACCGAAATATGTGTGGTCTCAATGATTTCTCCTTGCAGGCGCGCTGAAACCTGACAGAAAAACATTCTCCGAGCGACTTTGACCCAGCGCCGAAACGCACGCAGAATCACCCGGTGAGTTCCGTAGATGCCCGCGAACGGAGTAGTAGATTCCACATTAGCCAGAAATTAGATAATTATAATCTTCTAAGACTCGGGGGCATCTACGGAGGCCGAGGTCGGTCAGTCGCATTTTTGAATTCGGTATAGACCGGCTCCGTAGATGCCCCGAATCTTATTAAATTATCTCGGCTATTCTAGATTATAAAGAACTTCCTACCAGCAAGCATTTTACTTTCCATCAGTTCCGTAGATACCCTGGTCCCGAGAGGCATATAAGAAGCTCTTAAGATTTGAAGCACGGAAATAACTTCGCAATCGCTCGCGCTAGCTAACTAAGATGCTTACTCGTTCTCTGTTCTTCCTTGCCACTAGTGTTGACTGCTAAAGCAGCTACATTGGAAAAGCCCCAAATCACTTGCCAACTTCCTTCGTGCGCCTTCATGGGCACCGCGTGTCTCGCCCAAGGTTCCACGATCTGCGGGCCTCCCAAGGATGGCTCTACCGGTTCGGCGCTTTACGTCTGCGAGGGCGGTGTGTACATCCAAGAAGGGGTCTGCATAGTGCGTAATATTATTTTTGAACGTCTGTCTATTTCATTTTTTTCATTTCAATTTCCATTAGAGTGCGCGCGGGCCCCTTGGGGCCCATGTGGCACTATACGTATTACAGGGATTGGTACTAGCGGTGCACGGATGGTAGACTAGGAGGTGCGGGTATATTAGCGGGCTGTTCTGGGGAGGTGTGCTGAGTGGAGGTATGAGTTTTGGCAATGCGAGATATCTAAGCTGATCTTGTCAAGTACGAGAATTGTAAGTAAAAGTAAAAGTAAAATGATAAATGATAAAGTGCGGAGGGAAAGGAACAGGGGGAGGACGTGGGGGTCAGAGCGCGTAACGAGGGAAGCGGCCGGTGTCGCGCACGAAGCGTAGTACCGGCTTGGGGTCAGACTTCACGGCGAGCAGGCGGCGGAGGGAAAGGCGCGCGGTGCCTAGACTTATAATCATGTCGAGGCGCTCGCGGCGGTAGCGGGGCAGGAGAGGAGGTAGTGCGGTACCGTCTCGGGGACTAGGCAGAGGTCGCAGTCCGGCGAGGGAGCTAGGTGAAAGCGGTAGAGGTATGAGTTGAGGGCGAAGTGCGCCGTGCGCAGCTGGGTGAATACGCTGCACTGGGGGCGGCTCAGGTCGCTGTACGCTCGCGCCACTCCGGCTCTGGGTAGCGCGCTGTCGAACAGAGAGATGCGAAGGAAGCGGGGGGATCTGGACCATTCCGCTTGCCATCGCGCCGTGAACTCCTTGTTTCCCGCATCTGCCACCGCGGCCCGGCTCGAAGGGAGCGGGGACTCGAAGGGGATGATCCGTGAGGCGAGGGCAGAGGAGGCGCCCTGGGCCGCCTCCTTTGCGCGCGCGTCGACGGCTTCATTCCCTGCGATCCAACGTGTGCGGGCACCCAGTGGATGCGGACCTTGAGCGTAGGTCGGGCGCGGAGTAGGCGGCGGTAGAGGTGTGGAAGAGGGCGAGGAGGTATTGGCCGGGTTGGGGGCGAGGGCGGAAAGCGCGATGATCGCTGGCTGACAGTCTGTGAAGATGTCGGCGCTGGTGAGGCGTGGAGAGCCCTTGATGATGTCCAGCGCGAGAAATCGCGCCCGCTACCTCCGCCTCAAAGACGGTATGCTCACCCGCGGTCCCCAGGTGCTTCGTCCTGCACGCTCCTTCCTTCCCTCCATTCCATGCTATCGCCGCCGCTCCCACTCCTCCCTCGAACCCCGATCCGTCCGTTATACACGCAGAACCCCCCCTTCCTCCTCACCTCTTCCATCTCCGCGCGCGCGGCATCCTTGTCCGACGCTATGCTGGTCGTGAACGAGCTCGACGGCGCCATTTCGACGTGAGATGGGGGTCCGGATCGTCTCCATGGAGCATCTGAGGAGGGGAAGGCGCCGAGATGTGGTGGATGGGGAGCGGTGATAGCGGGGGATGTATCGACAGCGTCTAAAGACGCGGTGGAGGGGGTGCGAGGACGGGAGGGTGGCGAGGCGGGTAGCGGCGTGGTACACGGACCGGTTGAGGCGGATTGGACGGGGAGAAGATTTGCGTGGAAGTCGAGGGTGTCTGTAGCCGTGGTACGTAGCGCTCCGGTGATGACCTTGCACGCCAGTCTTTGGACCTTCCCGAGAGCCTTTGAGACCACACCGTCCCCGTGCGCCGCGTGTCTGAGTCTGCCGACACCGGCCTGTACCACACCGGGAGCGCGTACTCCATCCGTGGGACGACGACGGATTGGAATAGCTGCCGGATGTATGAATGCGGGAGGCCGAATGTGGGGAGGAGATACGCGATAGCGCGAGCATGGCCTTCGTACCCCTGCTGTGCGCAAGCTCTACGTGACTGCGGAAGGACAGTTTGTGGTCGAGAACGACCCCAAGCAGCTTTGCTGTGGCTTCTGGCTGAATGGTAATGCCCCGGAAGGTGACTGGGAGAGGGCGGTAGTGTGTGGCGTGTCGGCGCGGGGGACGAAGTGCACCAGGTGGAACTTCGGGAGGTCAAAGACCAGGCCCGCGCGATCCGCCGTCGGGCACGCCTTCTCCTCCATGTGCACTTCCAGCTTCACGATATTCTCCTCAAGCGTGGTAGACGCTTCGGCGCGGCTGATGTCGTCGATGTAGCCGATGTTGCCCAACAGCAGCTCGTCGACGTAGATGAGGAACAGTAACGCGCTGAGGGGGATCCTTGAGGGAGGCCATTGGGGACGGGGCGGAGAGGGGAGCGGTGGTCGTCAAAGGTAAGGATGGTTTGGCGGTCGTTAAGGAAAACTGCCGAGTAAGCCGACTATAGCCTCCGGCACGCGCTTAGAGCGGAGGCGGTGGAGGAGGTGTTCGTGGCTGACCGAGGGAAAGGCTTGTGAGATGTCCATGAACAGCGCGCTGACTACCTTTCCCACCCTCCAGCATCCTTGATCTTCTGCGTCAAGAGGAGCAGCGCGTCCACGGCGCTTCTGCCCGGCCGCCCCCCAAACTGGTTGGGCGCAGCAGGCCCTCCGACTCCGCAAAGCCTGAAAGCCAGTCTGCCAGACTGATTCGAGGATCTTCCCCAGGCCTTCTTCTGCGATCGGGCGATATGGCCGGGAGAGTGTAGTCACTCTTGCCCGGCTTGCGGAGGGTCGCCGTGATGAAGATTCGCCAAGTCTTAGTCTATTTTCCCCATGCTTACAGTGCGAGCAGTCCGGGAACTGTCGTATGCCAACTTCTTCCAGCGCCGCATGCACGTAGGATGAAATTTTCAGGGAGAATTAGGTATGTTCCCTCATTTCGCGCTCCATTGACTGAATGTCACCGCAGAATATTTGTCTGTCACCTCAATCTGCCGTAGCCACATCGTCGCATCATCACCGATTTTATGACATAAATTCTTTACTGGTGCCTCTGTACATGCTTTCAAAAACACCCCATAGTTGGCCTACCTGCTCGAGTTCGACACTCAAAATAAGCTCCGTATTCCGAAATAACTCATGGAAGGTCCGAAAAGCGTCAAGGAGGGTTCAGTTGAAACATGGAGGGGTTAGTCCTCAGATTTGCAGCGAGCAGCGCGAAGTTGAAGCAGAAGACTGAGCACGGAGAACCACCTGAGCGCCACTGTCACGGCATTTCATGCCGAAAAAGCCGAACTCGAAAACACAAGGCCACTTGGTTCATTCTGCTAGATGACTCAGATGACCTGCGGCGCTGGTTTGCGGTCGTTATTGTGAGTCCTCTATGCCAGAACCACGCATCAGTTCATGTTTCGGGTGTTCCAGGCTCGGCCCGGGCGAAGCTGCTTCTACGGGCGATACCAGAACAGATGAACAACGAAGGTCTTTCTGAGATTGACTTTCAAGATAGCTTGCGGATCTCTTTGTCATCTCGTCGACTGCTCATGCCGATATTTTTTGGCAAACACACCGATATAAATTGCTAATTGCCATATTCTCTCCCTGACAGACGCGACAACACAAGGCAACCTCGTACCTCGTATAATGCCACCCGTTGGCTCCCCGTCGCGAAGAGCCCCTGATTCTCATGGCGCGCTCGCCGGTGGCATCCAAGGACGAGGAATTTACCTGGCCGAAGTCATTATTTAAGTCAACTCTTCCTCTCTGAATCTCCAGCATACATAAAACCTGGCACCTAGGCCCTACAAGCAACGAACCCCGTTCATTGATATGAGAGATTTTTGCCGAAGGCAGGTTGCTGGAACAACTGTCATGCACTGGAATGATTGATCTGTCCGTGTTCATTCCGTCCCGAACTCTGGTTCCGTCTTTTTCCCATATCGAATCATTACTCCTTTCCAATATCATCTAGTCGTGATGTTCGATTCTTATTGGAGTCAGACACGCCGGCAGCACTACTTAACCGGACACTGGGCATGGGATCAGTGATTCACCCCGCTCAATTCAAAACGATGGTTCGTATGCACACGTACACGACAGCGAAACATTGACCCCTGTTCGGACTCAATCCTCCTACAATATGATGCGTTGCGGTCAGAAATAAAACAGCTCCCATCCACGGGTCTCACGCTGGCAGTAATACTTAACCGGACACTGGGCATGGAATCAGTGATTCGCCCCACCCAATTCAAAACGATGCTTCGTATGCACGTACACGACAGCGAAACATTGAGCCTGTTCGGATTCAATCCCCCTAAAATATGATGCGTTGCGGTCAGATATAACAGATATAAAACAGCTCCCATCCACCAGTATCAATGATGCTCCGAAGATGCCCTCCCAACCCACCTCGTCGGAGACCAGACTGGATAATGTCCTCGCCTATATGACTCTGGCTATTACAACTTTGAATGAGCTCTCTGATTCGTTCGGGACCCCGTTCCTACAGGCCATCTCGAGCACGACACTCTCGCTTGTCACCCAGGTGCAGGTAGCGGTTTTGGAATTCCAATTAGAGTGCTCCTGAAACTTGACTATCTCAGAATGTCAAACAATACAAGGACGAATGTACCCTCATGATGGAGGACGTTCAGCACCTGATTAATGCCATCATAGACCTTTATTTACAATCGAGAGGTCGTGATGAATTACCACTAGCCACACTGCACCATCTCAGCAAATTCGTAGAGTAATACTCCCGTTCTTCCCGTTTATATTATATTCGAGCTATAACTCTGATTTAGGGTCCTGCACAAGATATATGTGTTCGTGGAAGCTCAGCAAGACGGAAACATGTTCAAGCGCCTACTCCGCCGCCACGAGATGAGCCAGCTTCTGAAGGAATGCAATGCGGGATTATCTCAGGCTTTTGATGCCTTCAAGGTGCACATTTTTCCGAACGAAAGACGACGAGCTTCATAGCCTGAACTAGATTGAAAACGGCATCAAGAAATTTCGTAACATCGAAACATGAAGATGAAGGCTCAGAAACAACACGACGAGTTGATGGAGTTAATCGCAACTCTGTCGGACAGAACTGGCTCTGACCCATCCTTTGTGTGTAACCACTTGCCCCAAATACCTAGACTGATTCGTCTCGCTAGGCGCACGGAAGCTTCGCCAGCTCCTACAGCAGGTTCGGCTTTTCCCAGTTTTGTTTTGGTTAAGTGCTGAGTGCTCGATTATATAGTTCGAACTCTCTATCAATGCTGCCAAGTGAACCCAAGATTTTCCACGGTCGAGGGACGGAACTCCAGGAAATCGTGGATATGGTGAGCAAAGAAGCGCCGAAAATTGCTATCCTCGGCGCTGGAGGAATGGGAAAAAAAGCACATTAGCCAAAGCTATCCTGCACCATTCGCCGTCACCGCAAAGTATGAACATCGATTCTTCATTCCATGCCATTCTGCCACCACAAAAATCGAACTTGCTGCCATCATAGGGTCGTATCTGAGCCTGAAGCCTGGCAAGGACCTAACGAAACCAATTCTTCGTCATTTATCCGAGGGCCCACCCTCTCTGCTAGTTTTGGATAACCTCGAGACGCCATGGGAGCCAATGGAATCACGCGCCGATGTTGAAGAATTTCTATCCCTTCTCACAGATATCGACCATCTGGGGCTCCTTGTGGGTTATTTAATAAATCCCTTATCTCGGTCCTACTAATAAATTTTTAGATTACAATGCGAGGAACCGAAAGACCCGCCAAAGTTCGGTGGAGTAGACCATTCTTGCATCCTTTGAAACCACTTTCGTTGGAAGCCGCTCGTCAAACTTTCACTGACATCGCTGACGACGTACATAACGGCAACGAAATTAACAAAATCTTGCACTTGACCGACAATATGCCGCTCGCAGTCACCCTCATTGCCCATCTAGTGGATTACGAGGGCTGTCCAAGCGTGTTAGCACGCTGGGAGACCGAACGAACGAGTCTACTGTCTGATGGGTTGGACAGCAGAAGTAATTTGGAAATATCCATCCGCACGTCTCTTTCGAGTCCCCGGATGGCTTCCCTGCCTGGGGCCCATGATTTATTGAGTCTCCTCTCGATTATGCCCGACGGCGTCTCCGAGGTCGAGCTTCTCCATAGCAACATTCCGATCCAGGATATTCTAGCTTGCAGGGCGGCTTTGCTCCGGACCTCCCTGGCATACACCGCGGACAATTGCAGACTTAAGAGTCTTGGGCCAATTCGCGAGTACACGCAGCGGGTGTCCCCTCCTTCACAATCCCTAGTCAGCCCTGTATGCAAATATTTCCATGGGCTTCTGCAGTTCTATCTCGAATACGATGGGGTCGAGCTCAGCGGGTTGTTGGTCAAATAACTGCCAATCTTGGCAATATTCACGAGGTGGTGTGGCGTACACAGGATACGACGGATGTTGTCAGATGCACTGTCGCGCTCAACTCATTTAGTCGCATGACAGGTCATGGTCTCAGTCGTCTCATGGAGCGTATCCCGGAAATATTATTAGGCCATCCAGACCCACTGTTGGAAACACTTTTCATCGTGGAGACCTTTGGTTCGTGGAGACATCATCCGATTTCGGACCCGGAGCTCCTCCTCGACAAGGTCATCGGCCATTTATCTCGCTTGAATGATAAAGGGCTGGAATGTGAGTGTATTACTGTAGCATCCTGGCCATCTCCCGTTCTTCTTACTTATATGGATTCCTCACAGCTCGATTATTTAACGCCCTAGGAAGCTATCATAGATATCATACCAACGACCTTCACAAGGCCATGAGTTATTTCGAGATCGCATTGTCAGCGGCACGATCCTGTGGAGACCCCAGTCGACAATGCGTAGCCCTAATCCAGATGGCGCTCATTGACATGTGCACGAGCAATTATCGCGGAGCCCAGGACCGTGCGCAACAAGTGGAGACTCTGGCGAAGCAGTCGGGAATTTGTTACAGGAGGCGCGCGCTCTTCGGATCAAGGCGCTCGCACATCGGGCTCTCGGAGACTACAAGAGCATCACAGAATTGTTTCGCACCGCGAAAATGCTGCTCGGTCTTTGTGGTCTTGCCGAAAGTGGACAGCGAAAATCATCCGCGACAATGAGGCAGAGTGTCATCTGGAAAATCCGAGTATGCAGAGGCGCAGCGCATCCACGTTGAGTTGTTCCGTGGCCTCTCTGTAGAGCAGAATCCCCATGCCTATGCCTTCACTCTGTTGAACATCGCCCAGATCGACGTCATTATAGGTACAAGCGAGGGCGAGGTGCGCACCAAGTTGGATACGGTGAAAGCCATATTCAGCATGAAGAAGTATCCGATGGGATCCTCATGTGTGACACCATTATAGCGGATTTGGAACTGCGGATCGGGAACACTGTTGCAGCTAAAACACTCTTCGAAAAATGTGTCCGGCTCTCATGGGGAAATACAGCGATGCTGTGAGCTACTGCCTCGAAAGGCTCGGCGATATGCACCGATGGAGGCTCACCGGCTCGGAGATTGTCTGGTCATTCGAATGGGCAGTGGTGTTCTTTGCACATGGACAAAAATCAGAGGGAAAACTAGCTTTCCACAAGGCATTGCGCTATATCGGGATGCATTGCTTGCCCAGGGAGATGAGCAAACAGCTTTCAGTCTGTTTACAGTGGCGTTGGCAGGATTCACAGATATGGATGTCCATCGGGATAGGGCTGAATGTATGCTTCGACTTGGATACATCGCGAGGAAGACAGGGATTATGGAGCCGCCTTGGAATTGTGGGAGGCGGCACGGCCCTTGTTTGTCCGCTCTTTGCAGGGTGAACAGGTTGTTTGCGTTGATGTCTGCTGGCAACCATCAAGAAAGAGATTTTGAAGGAGGAGGAACGGAAGTTGACTCAGCTTGCTGGGATTTGTGCACCGGTGGGCTTGGGAAGTACGTTCTTTGAAACGGCCCAAGCCGTTATACAGAATTGATTGATCAACCGTATTGAAATAGTGGATTGGAATTCAGGCATTGTGTACGGTTTCCTCTGTGTTCGTGGATGAAGTAGGCTCACGAAAAGACGCGGGACCACGATACCGGTATTGGCCCTATTTCTTTCGGAAAGTCATCCGGCATAACTTGCCCATTAACTGTCGGAATACAAGTTGCACGTGCGTGCACTGCCCGCGGCGCACTTTGTTACCAGATCCCCGCTGTTCATTCCTGTGCCCGTTCCTGTACCTGGCAGACTAAATTGGTACCTTAATTCCTCTAGACTAGTATATATGTACTGTAGACAGCGAAGAAGTCCCCGCGCGTTTGCAACGGGTTCACTGCTAATATTGGATTGCTCTATTGATTCCAACATTAACAGCACTGCACACCTATCGTTGCCTGGTTCGAGGATGGTCATGAAGGGATTCTCCATATAGAAAACTCATGAATATTTGTGGAGTCTGACCTTGGGAGACTAAAGGGATTTCAGCTCTTCCGAGTTGCCACGCCGATGAAAAAATGAGCACGAAGAGAATTTTCTGAGCGACAGGTGCGATTTGCATTAACTCTTCCGCCCGCAGAAGGTCCTCGAACAAGTGATTGCTTGAGCATGCGGCCACTGCCACCCTCCACAGCAATAAGTGTTGGAACTCCTAGTCCGTCGCTCGCTGTCACCGCCGCCGGCAACTGGCGTATCAGGCAACAGGTACATTGCTTATTCCCTTTTGCACTGCGCTCTCCCATTCGCCGTACTGTACCTTGCATCTTCCTCCACTTGGTTATATTCTCCCTACTTAGATACATTGGTTCCTGGCGAGATATTGTATAAGTACTATACATAGTGATTGTCGAATGAAATCTCCTGCGCGTTTGCGAGGGTCTTGTGCTAATCCCGAGCGACACCATTGGTGTTGTGCTGGCTCCCCTAACCCAGAAGTCAAGGCAAGGCAGGCCAGTGAAGCCAGGGCTTCAATTTTTACTCTCGGTTCGCAATTCACAGGTATAATTCGGGCAGCTCGACATAACACCCTTGATTAACTTGTGATTTTCTTGGTCCAAGCCATGGCTCAAATGGTACTGAACTGGCTTGCCTTCCGTATGGGCTTTGGCTTTGACTTGGGATTTCCGTAGCCTAAGCCAGAAGCTCACGCCCTAGTTTCCGAGCCAAACCAAGACCACACAACAGTACGTACACATCGTTATTTTAATATTTCAACAATAAGAAATCGAAGGCTCGGAGTCGTACCAGTAGAGAGATTGGTAGGCGCTGCACGTTTTCGATTTACGCTGCCGGATGCATAGGTTAAATCAAGGTTAAATGATGGCCATTTGATCATCAACTCGGCCGATTACCTTATCGGGGCTATCTCCGACTTCGCTCTTACCACCACCGTTTTTCTCAATTGCCACCAAACTACATATTCTTTGCCACTGGACATTGTTTACTTTCGTGATTACTTTCAGCACCTTAGACGGACTCTACAGCCTTGCTACTCGGTATCTGGACTCAGGCTACAGCTGTGACGAGGGGCAGGAATCATGATGACAGTCTCTAACCCCAGACCTCCCAGGACAGCTTCTGTGGCGTCCTTCTGGTCATTCAGAAAGCGCATTTGTCTTGACATCGAGGCACTGTTTCACTGACGGGACCGCGAATAGAATACAAAGCGCCGGCCCGCGGAGCTTTGCACAGCTTTCTGGCCACCTTGCATAGTCCTAAGTCCAAGGATCGCGGTGTCCTCCTGTTGACTAAATCTTATAGTCTCTCTGCCGGCCGTCGATGGTCCTTCTGGCCATAATTCATCTCTTGCGTTTGTTCCGACTCGAGTCATCCAATTACATCCTGATAGCCGCTGATGCATTTATTGCGCCCACAGTGATGCACACCGCCTCTTCAGCTGAATGTCCCGAAGATGTACATGTCCTGTGGGCCCTCAACGGATCGCTCAAATCCCACGGGCATCGCTAAAGGTACGGTTCCATTCTTCATCCTGATTTGGAAGAAGGGTGTTATTTTCGTTATCGACCGCGTCTGGACTTGGACTGCTCACGGCCAATGCTCATATTCCTCGGATGTCCCTCTTCAGGCTGATATCCTTGAACTGACCCCTCGCGTGGTTTTTCTTCAGGATTTCAGAGACTTACCAGAACGCGGCGTTGACAACTGTTCTGATTTCGGGCGAAGGCAAAAAACTGGCATGGCAGCTTACAGCATTTCGGAGACCCATTTGGCTGATTGGGCTGTGCCCCGACGTTCCCCACGCCTCTCTATGACTGGATCCTGTTTCCCCCCATTGTCTTGTTCCCAGATCTTGTTTGGCTTCTTGGCTCCCTTTCTCCTTAAACCACGACCTCACGATTTCTCATGCGCCCCCGGGGCTCGCTGGCTCGCGCTCTAGGGCGACTCAATCAAGCCCCCTGTTAGGAGTCGGAGCTGATACGCCTTGACCTGCTGCGTTTGCCTACTTCACAATATTCACATTGCAGTGATTCTCTTTCGCCCCGCGGACGCTTTGGTCCTCATCCTGTCCGTGCCGTACATTTGCCGAAGGCTCAAGCACCGCGCGGGCGCGTCCACAAAAACACCGTCTCGCTCCGACATTTCTTTCCTCCATGAACACATCTTCTTTCCTCTATTGCCACCCACATTCAAGAACGAGCTGCGTGGCTGGGGCATGATTGGTTAGAAGGTTTTCGCGGATCCGCCAGCAGCAGGTCGATCTGGGCTCGTACGTTCCCTACCCCAGCCATCCCCTCCCCGTCGGATTTCCCTTGGGCGACTTCTCGCTGTCGCATACATTCGAATGGGTTCACGTGTATGGCACAGAACAGCTCCGCCACATCCATCGGGTCGACTTCGTCTTCCAGGGCCGCACGAACGGACCGGGCTCTTCCATCGGATGGAGCGTGGTGGACCGTGAAGGTGGGTTATTCCTTGCGCCACCAACGGGTTCTATGATCGCTCACTCCGTCTTTTTCGCAGATGGAACCGACCTGGGTGTATTCGAGATCGCGGGTCCCATATACGACACGGCCGTTTTGCCATTCACAATCGACACCGACCTCGTCCTCGAAGCCATGTCGGCATCTCTGAGGGAGCGCATGCCGGTGCATCTTGCCAGCCGTGTCGTCCCCGTGAATGTACACCCCAATGAGCTGCCGCGCCCGCTCCGCATCTACGAATTGCGGACCTCCGACCAGACTGCCATTCGCACTCTGGGGACACGTTGGGAGGCGTAGCAGTGGCGCGCAAGTTTCTGGTTTTTCTTTCGGTCATTCGACGGCGGACATCCTGCAAACACTATTCAACGCAAATCCACCCTTCGGATCCGGCGACGGTCTTATGTGTCCTGGACGGGAATTATGAGTCTCCCTCGGAACGAGGCTATTCGCCTCCTGATCATCGCACCTTTCGCGGCATTGCCGTCCACCTTGCCTGTCTTTACGATCTCGGACGAATTTGTAATGCAGCGGTTTGGTAGTCCGCAGGAATGAGGAACTATTGGGAAGCATCGAGAGATATCCACGATGCGCGCCGCTGTATGTATTATTGCGGACCCTTGTACTTACTTTGTTCCTACGACGGCTATCAATACAATTCCCCTCACAGAACAAAGACAGAACAAGGCTCTCCTGAAAGGTGTTGTGGTCGGGCGGCAATTCACCGACGGGTAACCTGGGCGTTTCATCAGTCATGAATGCGATGCTTTTGAGCTTCAAGTCAATTGAGCCCAATACTGTACAGAGACAAGCATGCACATTACAGCATCTATTTTGAGCAGTGACGGCGGCAATACCGTCAAACTGACATGCAATTAATGTCTAGGAGCGCTAGTTAATAATCTGCCCGCCGGAACCTTTCCATCTGCATCATCGGCGGAAAATTCGAGACACCCAAGGAGAAATTGGGCTACTCTTGCCGGGAAGCTCGGCATCAACATCCGCAGTGATGGCGGCATCCATGCCGCAGAGTGCCGATTTGGTGCCGGGTGGGCATCGGCCGCGGCAGCTGGGCCATGCTCGACACGCGGGATTCCCTCGGATCCCCAGCGCAGGTTGATAATGTCCTCCATCGGCGTGCGGATCCTCACGTCTTGGAGAGCACTGGAGGTCAAAGATCCATTCAGTTTTTTTCATGTATGGATATCTCTTCAGATCAACGGCGAATGGGTAAGTATTGTTCTCTCACTGGCTCTAGATCTTCCCAAGTGGATGAGTTTGAGGCCCACGTGGCAAATTTCAACTGTCTGGCAGGTGGAATGTGCCAACGGCCGCGACGGATTGAGTTCCAACTTCTGCGGCAAATTTCATAGTTTCCAGTAGCCTGTTACTAGTGAGAGCGCTGTTTGGCTGAGGTTGTTTGGTTCTTCCAGAGAATTGTGTCCCAGAAGGCAGAAACGGCCGGAAGACCAGGACGGAGCCGTAGAAATGAGGACATCGGTGACAGTCCAAATCGGGAAGACCAAATATCATACAGTCACCCTGCAGCCGGGCATCCATCCAGTTGCAAATATAACTCGTTAGTGCCTTCCAGCGTTGAATTCGCCGTTCGATATGACCCACATCTGGAAAATCCCACAGCCTATGGAGACATATGTAGTCAGCATAGTTCGGATAGTGCTGTAGCTTGACCCCCTTTATATAGCACGCTATAGCTCCCCGCCAAAATATAGTCCTACATAGTTGGTATAGCGGTGCATCAAGGCATATAGTCTCATATTCATAGAGGCGTAGCCTACATAGTCGTATGTAGCTCTACATAGTTTTCACGCCTCGTAGTTGCTTCCCTCAGACCAAAAAGTCGCAAATAATAATTATTGGATACGTAGACATCCAAAGTCGACTACTCCGCATCAGAGGCGTCGTCGGTGGTCGACATGTTGCTGAGAGCGGAGGGAGGGGGTGTTGACAGGCCGTGCACCAGAGCGTAAATTGCAGGGAATACATCAGATGAAGGACTCGGATGTAACGAAATAACAGCGTACCGCGCGACAGTTCAAACCAAGTGGATACGCTCCGCCATTATTCCTCGCAACTATCACTGCCCTCGGGAACCTGAGGGAAAGAATTTAGTGCAGTAAGAATCAATGATGGAAGGCGTACCGTACGACCGTGGCGCTAGAAAACTATAAGTGCCACACTGCTCATGCGGTACGGCGATAATGGGGGGCAGTGACGGGGACCGCAACCGGGAGGGAGGAATGGTGAAGGACAACTCAGGCTTGAATGTAGCTGAAATGGACGAGCAGATGGGATTCTTGAGTTCTTGACTCTTGCCAGATTCTTGACTCTTGATAGCGTCGAGCGTGAACAGGAAGCGGAGGATATCTTGAGTGGTTGGGGAATCTTGAGAAGTGTTGAGGTGTTTGGGGGGAGCTAGCTTGGTAGAAGGGACTACAGCAGGAGGGACCAGAGGGCGGGTAGAGTGGGGGAAAAGCGAGAAGATGGAAGGAAGAGGGAAAGAGAGCAACCATTTGATGGCGTTGCCAAAATCACGCCATCCATGAGTTGACGTGCCGGATCAATGATCGAGCGGAGTTTGAATGACTTGCGAGAAATTTGAACTCTTCTTCGCTTGCGCATTCGATGGCGTACGTACTGAAATCAAAGTCAAGGTCAACTTGGCAAATATTTCATACCTCGGGACTCGCTTTCAGTGGTATCGAAGTCGTTTTAATTATTTTTGGGGGCCTATTTTGCCGATGCAAAAGCACCACACCATCGCTAGAACAACAAACAGTACCTCATCATACTGTACCATTTCGACCGCCACTGTGACCTGTGACCACTTAGGTTCAACTTTTGATTGATTCAACCGGGCGTGGGACCTGTGACCGCTATTTTTATCATTCAAATGTTCAAATGTTCATCCTAGATTGCTGGATTGTCGCCTTCTTGCGAGGCTGGTCGGCAAGCTTCGCCAAGACGCACTTTCGGCTCCGATTCGCCAATCTTTTTTTAGTGCCGGGTTTAGAACTCCATATTATACTAGGGGCCGGCTACTGCCGTCTCGGACCTTGCTTTACAAGAGTGCACCGGGGGCGCTCCGCGTCCCAGTGCTGTGCCCAAGCTGTGCCATCGTGACCAGTCAGTGTTAAAAAGCAAAGCCTCGAGAGCAGTCGGAATACAAAATTCAAAGGTTTTAATTTTTAAACACCTTTTGTTCAGTGCTACGGCATGTTTGGTTCTATTTGTTCCCTGCAGGTTTCGAGTTTCGAGGATCAGAGATATGCTATTGTTTGGATCTGTTTGTTCCTTGCAGGTTTCGGCTAAGGTTTCGAGGTTCAGTAATATCCTAAGTTTGGTCTTGTTTGTTCCTTGCAGGTTTCGGAGAAATTAATTGTCAGGTAGGGAGACCTAGCTAAAGCAAGGTGACAACTGTATTATACAAGCAGGTATTATACAGGTATAAACATTCTATACCTGGAGGGTCCCGATAGGCCATGTATTTAATGTGTATTTAATCCCAAATCAGCATCAAACACTCAGGCAGTCAAGGGCCTCCACAGAACTTAGCTATTGCAGCTGAAGGAGTTGCCGATTCCTTGAGAACAATATGTGGCTCAAAAGGGGTCAAAAGCCGAAGAGACAGCCATCTGGTGCTGCCATTGAATGACAGCCATGCAGGACATCACTCTAATTCACCCACTTGTCGGCTCTTGTCGGCCAATAATTTTGGACTTCCTTGGTCGCGCCAGCCTCCACACCCCGGAAATGGAGGCACATATTGATTCCACTGCTGGATGTCGACTGCGGCCTGGTGCGGCCTGGTCACAGTATTAAATACACTGAATACAAAAAATACAGCATTAAATACAGGTATTATACATTAAATACCATCAAATTTTTCGGGCCGGCGGCGCCGGTAT